>APFE030455073.1:152875-211617 GCA_000404065.3 Pinus taeda | reverse complement strand
TATATCAGGTTTCTATATTTAAAAATATTTTTATGTTTAATTATATGTTTTTTGATTAAATTTATTATATATGTTCTAAAATGTCATGTCTTTTTTTGTAAGCTTGGTAGGACTACATCTTCATCATGTCCAACTTCCCACCCCGATCAGGGGGGATAGCACAAGATTCGAACCCAAGACTTCCGGTTCAGTGAGAATTCCAATGGCCATTGTCAATTGAGCTACCCCCAGTAGACGTTCTAAAATGTCATGTTATAAATATGAATCATTACTATTTAAATTTACTTTAATGTGATATTAATCAGTTCTAATTTTATTAATAAAAACAAAATTACAATATAACAAATTGAATTGATTTTGTGAAGAATTTTTGGAATAAACTGTGTAATGGATTTATAAATTGATTTTTTGGAATAAAGATTGAATTGAATCAATTTATTATTTTTATTAATTTTTATTTCTTCTTCTTTTTTAATTAAACTAACATTATGTTTTTTTTCCTCGGAAAAAACCATAAGTCCATTTATATTTAAAACACAATTACATTATGCAAATACACATCCACATGTGTATTCTTTGGGATCTACCCAAATCCATATCCATTTTTATTTTTATTTTATTTTTGTCAATAAGATAGTATATTACTTGATAAACTGACACATTACAAAAAAGGGTTGTGTGGGAAAGAACCCGACACAAGACCCTGCCAAAAAGCTAGTACTGGCCATAGCGCAGGCTGTATTTACAGTGCAAACCAGACAAAAGAGGGAACAAAGTACAAAAGAGGAGCCGAGAGGTGCTCTCATTACAACAATTCAAAATTAAGAAATTAGTTGCTGAGAAGGGAGAAGAACGCCTTGTGGCAGCCGACCATGCAGAGATTGTGAGCCTCCGTGACAGATAGACTTTCGCAGAGGTAGAAGAACATACACTTGGGAAGATAAACTAGAAGGAAACACACTACATCACTCCTTGTTGGTGGTGACCTGATCCTCATCCAGCCGAATGGGAGTCTCCTATGAGCTTCCCTCCTATTGCGAGGTGATGACCTGATGACTCGTGGAGGCCCCAGGGTCCTCTTTCTTTATGCTAGGGGTTCCTTCAGCGGTTGAATGAATGTAATTTGGAGTGTACCAAGTGATAAATCTGCAATGATGGATGGCTTCAACATACACTACAAACTTTACGTGAGTCGGTCAATCTTAGTTTCCAGAGTCTTAGAACGCTCCTCTTCTTCATGCATAGCAAGCCCCATGATGGTATTCATTTGCCACCATGTTTCTATTGTACATGCATAGAGGTTTTCTCACGCCCGGGTGAGAGCAAGGTTAGGAATCCAAGCAAATTCTACATTGACCTCCTCCGTGGTGACCTCTCTATGGAGAGTATTGGCCTGGGCCTCTACATTTGAAATTCGCTGCTGAGTCTTTGGGTTAACTGTTGCCGAGTAGAACAAGGCAGCACGCCTATCAGTGGTCTCCATGTGAGTGGTGGGGGCAAGTCCCAAGGACTACCAACGAGAGGCTGTGCGACCGCGCGCGCCTCCCCTACTGGGACCGGAGGCGGAGTCAATCTTCGGAGCCATGAGAAAAACATAGGGGTGGAAATGCAGGGGGAACCAGAGAATGAGGGGAAAACAGAGGAGGAGAAAGGCAGTGAGAAGAATGAGGGGGAGAATGGGGAGGGGTGAATTTATAGATGCCAGGAGGAGGATAGAGATTGGGATGAGGGAGAGGGGGCGGGAAGGGAAAGCATGCAGAGATCTGAGGAGGGGCGTGGGAGTAATGGTAGAACTGGGAGGATGAGGTTGAGAGATGGCAGTCACACAAGGGAGAGGGGAGGTGGCATCGTGGGCTCTGGAGACAACTGAGCCAACAAAGGGACCGTACTTAGTTGCCCTCCACCTGTCTTTCTCATTGAGCAGAATATCCATATTATAATGATGAAAAGTACTCGAACAATTATTGTTCGTTAAAGTTGTTGTCTTCTTCATTGATAGATGTGAATTGCTGATAGAGTTCCCTGTCTTCCAAATCCTGCCATGCTCGAGACTTCAAGTGAAGGGTACTAGCCATACCCTTATTTTCTAGTCTGTCCGTGAATTTATTTCCTTTCCTTCTGATTGCTTGAAAGTGAAGGCCTGCCATGTCGTGAATTCCCTGCTTGATTCGTTGTATTATTTTGTTTAGGCGCCAATTTTCCGAGATCTTGTCCACCTCGATACCCTATTGAAGTTTTTTTCCAATTTAGGTAACCAGTGTGGAATCTCCTTCAACTATTTGAGGACTGAGGTTGAGGTAGTGCTCTATGGTGATATCATGTTCCAAGGCATGAAGTTTTGTGGTGTTGTTGGTAGTTGAACCTATATTGCCCTCATAAATCTAGATTGTATCACCTTTAGAGTTTTTGAAGACCCTTCCAAAACCTGTTGGGCCCAGATTCCCTTTAGCTATGCCATCGTAGCTGAGCTTGAAAGTCCCTTGCTCTGGCGGCTGCCACGTGTTATTTTTATTATCATGCCTAGGGGAGGGGAGTGACTTCGCGAACCTTGATATGAAGGAGATCTAACATTGAGAGAATTCTCACTTCATAGAGAATGGGAGGGCTTTGACAATATAAGTGGGTAGAGAGGTTACTTTTTCACAAAGCGTGCTTTTGATATTCGCGATAATGAATTCCTCTTGGATGGAGAGGCTGCGAAAGATTCTCGCATTGCGTTCCTTCCATAAAGCCCAACAGATCAAACCAGGAATTAAATTCCATGCATGATTAACTAGAGGATAGGGGGGAAGACCGTTCTCTAGTTCGTGATGGTATTTTGAATGGAAGAGGGGTCTCGATCAGATCTTTTAAAGACCAAGAAAATCCAATTCCAGACATTGGACACGAAAGGGCAGACATTTAAAATATGATTGGAGGTTTCTTCAACTTGCTGGCAGAGGGGGCATCTCGAGGGGCCTATAAAGCCTTTTCTTCTTAGATTGTCCCACGTTAAAACTTTTCTGTGCATGACTAACCAAAGGAAGATGGATATTTTTGGCTAGTAATTCTTGTCCCAAATTGCATTCCATTTCGGATCATGTCGGAGTTGGTCATGCTTCGCTATGTATATGTAGGATTCGCTTAAGATGAAGTGTCCTGTGTAGTTTTCCCCCATCTGATCTTATCCTCAACAAAGTCAAGGAGGATTTGTCTTTTTTGTAACTTTGAGGAGAGGTCTGACCAGGTTTGGGGTTCATATGGGGAGTCCATTCCTCTTGGTTGATCCAATTTCTCCATCTATCATTTTCTTCACTTTTTCCTTAGTACTGGTTGACTTTGATCTTGCCTTTGTTTTTCATTTCAGCCTTGATATGTTGAAAGTGATGTTTATCAAGTTCCGACCTTTGTTGATAGGCATCCTCCAAAAAAGTGCCTTGTTGTCGCTCCCTATTTCCTAGAAACTGTCTTTGGATGATGTTCTTGTTCTCCCAGGCTTGATTCCAGATGACAGAACCTTTGATGTTTCCATTGAGCCTGATGGATTTCTCTTGCATTAAGGAGGGAGTGTACTTTGCTCTCCAAAGGGTACCCTAAGGGGATTTGGGGTTGGCTATCCATCTCCATAAGTTTTTGGCTCCCAGGGCCTTTCCCAGGAGGTCTATATCTCTAAGACCGAGGCCACCATACTTTTTTGGCTTGCAGATTTTATACCATGGTACAAGAGCCCATTTTTGTTTGACCTCAGCACCTCTCCATAAGAAGTTCCTCTGAAGGTTCCTGATTTTGTTTGAAATCAATTTTATGGCTTCCAGAGTCGACTACATGTAAAGCGGGATAACCTAAAGGGAAAATTTAACTAGGATAAGACGACCAACCAAATTTAGAGATCTGAATGTCCAATTGGCCAATATTTTCTCCAATTTTTCTAGAAGGTTCTCCCAAGTGGCCCAAGAGAGAGGCCTATCAGTAAGGGGAACACCAATGTAGGTGGAGGGGAGAGAGCTAATAGGGATGACCAGGAGTCTGGTGATGTTCCTGCAGATGGGAAGCAGAGTGTTAAAGAAAAATAGCTTGGATTTAAGGGGATTGATGAAGGTGCCTCAAGCAGAAGAGAAGTCCATCAGGATGGACATGAAAGAGGCACCCTCTTTGATGGACTGGAAGCCCATGAGAAGAGTATCATCCACAAATTGATGGTGAGTTGTAGGGGAGGTGGAGGCATGGGGCTAGAGACCAAAGAATTATTTTCATGCAGGGCAACAGTGATAGAGCGACTTAACCCTTCCGCCATTATAACAAAGAGGAAGGGAGAGATTGGATCCCCATGCTTGATACCCCTTGAAGGTTGGAATGGTTGAGAATGTGAGTCATTCATAAAGATGGAGAAGAAATCTCTTGACACCATATCCATGATCCACCTGATGCTTTCCTTGTGGAAACCAAACACATCCATGATCCACCTGATGCTTTCCTTGTGGAAACCAAACACATCCAAGATCTGTCTCATATAGTTCCAGCGTATTTTGTCAAAGGATTTGGACATATCTAGTTGAATCATCATACCAATTTTTTTTTTGGATTTGAGAGAATGAATAAGCTCATCAGAGA
Organism: Pinus taeda; assembly: GCA_000404065.3. NCBI lineage: Eukaryota > Viridiplantae > Streptophyta > Pinopsida > Pinales > Pinaceae > Pinus > Pinus taeda. The sequence continues at coordinate 207,027 of APFE030455073.1, read as the reverse complement.
GGATGATGTTATCCGTGATTTCTCTTCCTTCCACATATCAAGACTGTTGGTGGGAGATGAGGAGAGGGAGGATGACTTTAATTCGATTGGCCAGAATTTTGGAGATTATTTTGTATATGACATTGTAGAGGGCTATGGGCCTAAATTTGTCTGGGGAATCCACAGAGATTCCTTTAGGTATCAGATTTAGAAAGGTGGAGTTAAGGGCTTGAAGCACAGACTTCTGAATTTGAGATTCCTCCACCAGGTTATGAACATCCAGCTTTATGATAGTCCAACAAGCTTTGTAGAAATCAATGGTGAACCCATCCAGCCTTGGAGCTTTTCCATTAGGCATTCCCATGAAAACATCTTCCACTTCCTGGAGGGATACTTTCCTGAGGAGCATTTTATTAGGTCCTCCATGAGGACTTTGGGAATATTCTTGGTGATCTTTTTGATATCCCGTTCCTGATCATTCCTTGGATCTTTGAGAAGAGATCTGAAATAATTGGTGAGCTCTGTTTCCAACTCCTCTTTAGAGTGAATGAGATGACCCTCTTGGTTATTCAGAGCCAAAATTTTGTTGTTCCTCCTGTGTTGTATCATTGTTTTATGGAACAAAGTTGTATTCCTTTCTCCACATTTCAGCCAACTTATTCTAGATTTTTGTTGCCACAACATTTCTTCCTGAATGGCTCTTTCATCCCATCTTTGTTGTAGTAGTTGTTCCTCTTGTTTACTAGTCTTTGATACCCCTTCTTCAATTATATTTTGTTGAAGAAGTTCCAGTTGTTGTTCCAAGTTTTTTTTGTCTGTAATGATATTTCCAAAAGTATCTCTATTCCATTTTTTTATTTCCTCTTTGATATGTTTTAATTTTTCTTAGAAAGTATACATTTTGTTTCCAGTTCTGGAGGGAGAGTAGGTCCACCATTGTTTCATTTTTTCCATGAAATTCGGGTGGTTCAACCAGAAGGCCTCAAACCTGAAAGGCTTATTCTTCGGACACATGGAAATTTGAATCTTGAGAGAGATAGGTCGGTGATCAGAGCCTGCTTGCGGAAGGATTCTAGCCTCCGTTTCCTAAGAGATGAGATCGGATGCCTCAAAAAGAAGGAAGTGGTCTAAACAGGAGGCTATTTGATGATCTCCTCCTCTTCTGTTATTCGAGGTGAATAACCCATTGCTTGTGGGAATGTCAATGAGGTTGAGGTTTTCAATGGTGGAAAGGGAAGCCTCAGAGTCCTTATCTAACTTTTGGATTCCTCCTTTATTTTTAGATAAGTTAATTATCATATTGAAATCACCAGCTATGATTTTGATGGGGTCGTGCACAGGGTCGAGGAGATTGCATATGAATTGGAGCATTTTGATACAGTGTATCACCTTGTGCGGGGCATAAACATTGGTTATACTAATGGTCTCATTGGTGCCTATGATTCTCAGGATCACAATTAAGGAATGGTGAGTGGCTAGAGAAGGTAGAAGGTCAAATTTGGATTTTTTCCATAAAGTCATTATGCCTCCGGCCATGCGTGTAGTTATATTAGCCAAGGAGCTATAATGACTGAAGCACAAGTTGAGCAATAGGGGAGGGTGAGATGAGTCCAATTTTGTTTCCTAAATAAGCATGATGTCAGGATGATCAGATAGGACTCTGCTTTTTAAGATGTATTTCTTCCCAGGACTATTGAGTCCCATAATATTCCAAGATATGCAATTCATTGACATGGAGATGGGTATAGAGCAAGAGCCTTTACATTTCCTTCATTGATTAGCTTGGCTACCAGTTCTTGAAGGAGCTCACTAGTGGTCTTTCGTCCTCACTTTCTGCTTGAGCCTTTGAGGTTAAGTCCTTCTACTGGGATGTTGGCTAAAATTCCTTTTGAAGTTGTACATTCTTGTGCTAGATTGTGGGCTTTGAGTTTCAATTCCTCCCAGAGGAGATAAGCTCCTTCAATTTTTTGTAAATGTTGTTTTCATATGGCATTTTTTCCTTTTTATTTCCATTCCTCTGCAATTGTTGCAAAGTCTACCCCCTACAGAGCCTCTTCTATTACGCCTTCCTCTAGTGTTTCCTATGTTTTTTCTGGTTTCATTTTTGTATCCTCTAGCAACTACTCCTTACCTCTGTTGGTATTACATGTGTCCCTTCCATCTTAGTCGATGTCTTCTAGGTGCATTTCTTCCTCTGTTGCTTCATCTGCTATCATTTCGTTAGGGTCCCTTTGCTATTGGTTACTGTTCAACACCTTGAACTGATTTTGGCTTGCTTCTTTGTATAGGTTCTTCTTGGGGATAGATTTATTCCTATTATTCTTGTTCCTGGGGATTACTTTGGTGAACCCTTCGCTATATTTTTGTTTATTTGCTTGCTCATGCATTTGATGGGTCTTATTCATGGGATAGTCTCGGAAAAGATACCCGTGCTTGTGACACTTTCTACATCGGAAGGGAATTTGTTCATACTCTATACTTTGCAGCCAGACTTCATCCCTGAAGATTAATTTGATTGTTTCTGGCAGAGCCCCAGAGACGTCTATGTAAACACAGATTTAGGTGTAGGAGACATAGTGACCCGTTCTGGTGCCTTTAGACATTTTTATGTACTCCCCCCGCTGGTCTCCTATACCTTTTAAGACTGAAGGAGCCCAATAATCAATTGGTAAGGAGTAGAGGCATAAACAGACTAGAACCCTAGTGAAATCCTCTTTTTCTGGTGTGAAGTTCTCCCTCCAGAATCTCATGTATAAATCGATTGAGTTGTAGAAATAGGGTCCTCCTTCAAAAATTTTGTCTCTACCTTCCAGGAGGTCAAATCACTGTGTAAAATCCTTTGGATCCGAGCTAAACTCTGATCCCCACTTTGGGTGTCCATTTGCTCTAAATCCACCAGTTGAGGGCTCTTTCTGTTGGCCATATTCCCATGAACTTGCATATAACTATGTTTTCCTGCATTTATTCTATGTATTTAGCTACCCCAGGGTCCTAGATTTCCAGTTTTGGGATTTTCTTAGCTTTGGGATTACAATTGTTCTTGGTCTTTTTCCCCTAATCTTGCTGTTGCTCCTGAGATTGTAAAGGATTGACGTTTTCAGAAAAGGGCGAGTCTGTGGCCTTACCCTTGTTTGCACAATTGTACTTGGTTGATCTTTTCACTGTGTCTTCATTCCTTTTTGGCAACTCATTTTCTGTGGATAAGTAGTTTTTTCTTTATCCAAGCTTCCTCTTGGTGGCGTACAGAAGGCAAAGCAAGAGGCAAATTTAGTGAAGAATGAAGCTTGGTCTGGCGGCTGACCAGAGACCATATCCTTGAAGGAGCGAGCGCCATGATGTTATAGCAGATCTGCCATGACGGGCAGGGCCCCAAGGGCCAAAACCAGAGGCACCTAGGGGAGATCGTGGAGCTCGCATAAACCCTAGCGCGCAGTTCAGATTGAGGCCATTGCTCACCGTTCCCAAGATTACGTAAAATGATATCTCCTATATCCATTATTATTATTATTATTATTATTATTTGATCTAATGCTTCATTTATGGAGAATACAACATTTCTCCCATATTAAAGTGACATTTAAAGAAGTACATTCATTTACAGACAATATAACATCTCCCCCATATTGGACTGTAGAGTGTCTCTCGGTGCGATAAAAAGATACAAATTAATTTCAAAGTTTAAAAAAAATATACAAATTAATTTCAAAAAGAGGACTTATTGATGGTGTTGGATATTTCCAACATACAGGGGATCTCCTCGATGTGAGGTCCTAATTCTACCTCACACCATTTGGTGTAGGAGTCTCGTCTAGCAATATGGTCCGGCCACCATTGTAAATGTTTTAGAGGTACGCCTTGGTTACAACACATACATAAGAGATCACAAACACCTCTTTGGGGCAACAAGTACGTAATATTTACGTGACACCAAATGTAGAATGCACAGGAAACTTCCACGACTACTAAAGGGAAACAAGCCTCCAGTTAGGGAAGTGATAGTACTATCCTAAGAGATACCCACAAGTGGACAAGAAAAACTTGTTGATTTACCTGCAAATTAGTTCACAAGATAAACAACAATCATAAAAGAATAACAACACTTAGTCAACAATATCCATATCTAAGCAACAAAATATTTCATTAATATACTACAAACACATAAAGAATAATCTTATTATATTTACAATACATGCATGAAGAAGTGTTGGCTCGAATAGCTTCTGATTATTAATGAAAGGTTCCAAGTACATTGTTACATAAGTGAAAAACTAGATCTAGTAGTGGGACATGAAGCCACAACTTGCTTCTCCAAAGACTGATTTACCTCTTATGCAATGTAAGAGAAGCCAAGGGAAAACTCTAAGAATCCAAGCCCTTTACTTGAGTTAAGAGGAGCTGTTTATAACAAATGACAATGAATTTTGAGTTTCCTTGTGGCTATTCAACTTCTATGACCTATGGGCTTCCATACAACATTTCACATTCTACATGTGTCTTTTCACATCCCACATGTGTCTCTTGGACTTCATTACATTAAACTTATTACAAAAGACATAATACATACAAGACGGTGGCTATATGAGACCAAACTTCTAATAGAACAAGAATGTTATCAAATAGATAAGTCATTTCCTTCTTTATGGAGCTCATGGGTAATGTATGTATGCTATACTCTGAATTATGTAGCAATGACTTTGATCCATACTCATAAATTTGTTGCAAACTACACCTTCACCTCCAATGCTTCTGTCAATATGGATTTGGAGCTAGATTGTACACTATTCCACAACCATGGAAATTTCATGCGAGCTTTGGCTGGTGCAATGGCATAATGTAGAATAATGTCTGTAGCGATCTCCAAGCCTTCTTGTTATGATGTTTGTTTGATTTTTTCAATGTACTGCTTCACCTTTCGTAGGATGATATCTCTACCGCTTGTCTCTCCAAGTGATACCACTGAAGGCATCGCGTGCTTCTGTGCCAGGAACTCCAAATCATTATGCAATCGACTATATGCGGCTATGGTATTAACCGACTGTTCACTGAGACAAATGTAGTTCTAACTATGGAGTCTTAGTTGTACTCTATCTAGTTCGACAACAATCCTATCTTTTCTAACCAACTGTTGCGGAACATCTGGATATTTGGCATCCCATTCCTAAATTTGAAACAACTCTGTTTACCACCTTTAGAAGCTTTAGGACTTCTTGTGCTTTCTTTTGTATAACAACTAGGGGCACCACTACCTCATGTAAAAGTGTCATTTCATCATACAACTATGCCATGGTATCCTCCAGTAGCCCCAATTCCTCATGTGTGGTTGACTGCTATTCTGTTGTGTTGAAGTTATGGGAAGATAGTCGTTGGTTTTCAACATTGAGGTGTTCTGCTTGTTGCTTTATTGCAACTAAATCTTTCCTCAATCACACATTCTCATTCAACAAATATTCTGAGTTATGTTGTGCTATCATAACAAAAGTAACATTATTTTCCATGATCGCTTAGGGATTCCTTCTAGTATTTTTAGTTATCACCTTTTCCATGGATACAGAGATTGGATTTTGAGGATCATTTGGGAAGAATCTTCGCCTTTGTTGCATGTTCTTTTCTTTAGCTGATCAAATGTAACATTACATACATCCATGACTTTGTCTTTGGTGCAGGTGTGATTCCCATCTCATCAAATGTGATATGGCCACCTATAAGAGGAGGTTCTACCAGAGAAACCGATTCATCATCTATGGGATGGATGGCATCATATTCCTCCAATTATTCTTTTGTTTCCTGAGTCATATGTTCTTCCTCTAACCTCTATGTTTCTTCCTCCTCCTGTGAATGTCTTTGTTGTTCTTCTTCCGCTCTCCTTATTTCCTCTTATTCTTCTTGGTTTTTTATGAGAAATTAATCTTGCTTCCTCTTCTCCTCTGCCTCTTGCTGCATCTTTACCTCCAATTCTCTCTTTTCCTAATCAACTTCAATAGCTCCCTTATTCAACGAGTCAAATTTCCATTTTCTACTACTTTTTGTTGTTGGATCATGCTTGATCTTTTTCCTGGGAGCTGTAGTACTTGCTTGAGTTGTTGTTGCTTGTAGTGCCTCCTATGTCTGCACATCTTGAGTTGGTGGAATTTGGGGAGAACCTACTTCAATTCCTAGGTGTGTCTTTCTTAATGCATTGTACCAGTTTTTCACGTTTTCATCCTTTGCAGTGATCATTGACATATATCCCCAAGTGAAGGAAATCCTATCATAATGTTGCCTGCACACTTTCCTGAGATCATACCTGTGAAAATCCTTAACTACAAAGAGTGAGTCATCTAGCTCTTGCATTTCACCTTTTTTCGCCTTATGGGTCTTCATCTCATACATTCCAATCCTCAAAGTGGAAGTGGGTTAAGGGGCCTTCTTACTTATATATAGAACTCTTGACAACCCTTTAATTAACTGATAGGGAATTTCTTGTAGGACCACCTTGTTAGCCACCTATTGTGGCATAATATGAGGTGAAATTTGGCATTCGAAGCATCGGATATATGTGCCTCCTTGTGCAACAAACCAATCTGCAATATCATGTAAGGCCTCTTTCACCTGTTCAATCATGCGAGGAGGGTCAATCTCATAAATCATTTGAAATATGACCACAAAGAAATTCTCTGCCAATCTGTTGTATGCGCTTTTGAAACTCAACTTTGATAACACCATGTAATGGAAGTAGACTAAAAAATTGTCTTGTGGGGTCTAGTTCCAATGCATACCTCATAATGCATATCGGGCATAGATTGCATCTAAGAGATATGCTGACATGTAGAACTTTGGTGCTTGATTTGCCCTTAGAGTTGATTTGGCCTGCCGAACATGTCTCTACAACTCAAAAGAAAGTATATATGCCCAATTGAATATTTTGCCTCGAGTAACAACCAAGTTGAGCATGAATATCCAATTCTCTTCAAATACTTCTGCATTTTTTCACCCATGTGGCCTAGAACACATAGGAATAAGATATTAATACACTTCTCTCAAAATCCTAGTCAGGTAAATTTCACTTGAGCGGTGTCAGAACTTGTAAGCTCTTGACACCAAGACTTGATGACATCATTTATATCGAGATTGGCCCATCTAGTATAAAATATGTGATTGGCATACTTTGTGGGCTTCAAAGTCTTATAATAAATGTGCATGCAACACCAAATTTGAATCATCCATGTAAGATAGAATCCATCCAATTTCCTATGCACAAGGTATGATTGGGAACCTACATGCAATCCTATGTATTTAGGACCATTTGATGTTGATGTAGACTTGTTTGTCTTCCAAATTCTCATGGAACTATTTTTCCATGCTTTGATATCCTTCCATGTGACCTCAGTAGACTCGTCTATAAAACATTGTGTGTATGTAAGGAGAGGAATGACAGACTTTGTAACTTCCACTACTTCCTAAGTGCTTTTTTCTTAAGCTTCTTTTGAGGCCACTTGACGAGTAGTGGGAGGTGTTATCACCTACTGCATTAAAATGGGTTTTCAGCTGTCAAAAGTGTGAAAAAGAGTAGAGATGTTGGCATCCATATTACAAGGCATAAATTCGCTCAAAGCCCAATCAAAACCTCTCCATTGGATATTTCTCAGAATAAGATTTCTAACAGTATGTGGACATCCAAAAATGGACTCGTGGATTAGAAAATATGGTCTTTTGAAGTTGGGGGTCTTGTCACATTTGAAAGGAAGAAGGAAGAGCATATCGAAGGTCTCGACACATCGGTGATTGCAATATCGGAGGTCTCGGCATATCAATGATCAATGATCGCACACCATGGCATATCGGCGATCACAAATCGGAGGTCCCACAATATCAGAGGTCTGGGTTGAAATTGGCGATCGACGATCACAACAACATAAGACATGTTGCAAATTGATAATCAACGATCTTAAAGTGATCACTATAAAGGAATTGCGGGAAAAAAAACATTGATAGTGTAAACTACTGGGGGATGCCTAGAAGCATTTAATAAAGGAACGAGCCTTTTCTCTCTTCTCTAGAGGGCCACATGGAAAAATACCATTGGTCCCGAAGAAGCCACATGGCATATGACATCATCATGACATGGCAGTATGACGAACACATGGCATGTTGATTTGAAATTTCCAAGGGTCATAAGAGGCCAAAAGAGAGTGACATGTGTCACCACTCACAAGATGATACATGGCAAAGTGATGACGTAATAGTCGTAGGTCACAAATCGACGATCACAGGTTAAGGAATATCGTTGCATCAAGTTAAAACCTCTGATTGAATACTGTGATAGGGGAGTTCCAATGTGGGGGCTAGCCCAGGGTCATAGAGAAGCAAAGGAACAAGTTTGAGAACCAAGGGTGATCGCATATCGATGATTGCAAACAGTGCAATATCAAAAATTTATAGAGGAGCATATTTGGGTTTCTTCCAATATGCATATTGGGGAAACACTCGATATCTTGGGCCCAAAGCGAGGTGGACATGTGGCATAAGGTGGGTCAAATGAATATGTGTGCTTTATGTATCAAAACCAATGGTTAGGTGGAGAAGTTGATAAGGGATTTTTTATAAAGTGGAGAAAGTTAATAAAGGATATATATGTTAAAAGCTTTCATGTGGGTCCTCCCTCATTCACTCTCAATGTGGACAAGGCCACATCAATCATCGGAGATCACAATTTTGGAGGCGTAACCAAATACAATGTTATGAAATCATCTATTGTCGAGTTTTGACATTCAACTGGGCCCATTCTCATATGTGTTGTGGTCTTATGAGTTGTACGTTCGGACTGTTGTAATGTAGTAATGCTTCAAAGAATTGACCCCCATTCCATCCAAGGGTTTAAGCCCCAAAAGGATTTGGCCCTGAGCCCCCAGGCCTCTATCATGCAATTTCCACCTAAGCCCCTGGGGCTAAGGCAGAGGGGGCCAAAGCAGATCAGCGTTCACAATTTTACAGAGTTTGTTTAGGTTAAAACCCCTTATCTCTAAGCTCCAATAATCTTGTATGATTATTTCATAGGGTAGGTTGGGTTCTGGTGGATTGATAAAGGAAGGAAAGGGGACGGATGAGTTGGCAGTTGTGCTTAGGACATGTTATGGCCAGCATGGCTAATCGCTCCTAGTTCTTGTAAGTGAAGAATTAAAGTTGTTAAGACTGAAAGCGGTAGGGAATCGACCGAGAGAGTATGAGGCGCAATGTGGCAGAAATGTGGTTGGACCAAAGGCCAACAAAGGAAGTGGCATGGAGATATTTTTACATGACCATCATTTCAATTTCACATGTTAATTCTATTTTGTTGATTTTGATTGTTTTTTCTATTCTGTTTTAAAGAAATGCATCTTTCTGTTGTAATAATTTGAGGCGACAGAGCCTGCACACCGAGACATCTAGTCAAGCATATAGTTGGATGCTCAGGATGGATATTTTGTAATTGTTTTCAAGCTCTCCCTCTCTTATGAGACCTTTTCCTGGTTTTCTAAAGGCATGTTTCAATCTCCTTGTATGTTGGTTTTTCTCAAGAGATTAATACAAAGTTTCAGGTGATTCCAACCTATTAGCTTGTAGTATGTTCTTATCTCTCTGTATTATCATATGTGTTAAATGTTCTTCTTATATTATATGTTAAGTAGCATCTAGATGTATTTCCTTCAGATGCATATTCATTTAAATCAAAACATTGGTGGATAATGCCTGCATTGTCGTAGGAATTAAATCTTTAAACAATGCTCCATGTATCTCAACATTCCATAGATATTCCCCTCTCTCGTTTCCCTCTGAGTCTTGAGATATATAATTCTTAGACCTTAAGCTTTATATGATGGACTCATCTTCTACTATCTTCTCCCATTACTTATGTTTCAACAATTAAATTGTTGCACATTGCTAATCTGATTTGGCTACATGTGAGTTGAAGATTATTTCCTGAGTACTCCTGTGTACAAGCTACTCATATATTATACCTTTATGAATGGTTCTGAATCAAACCCATTTACATCATTTGTGACAAATCGAAGTGTTGCAAGTCTTTAATATAAATATGTCAAACACTCTGTAAGATGTCCTAGGCATTGGTCTCCCCATTCAACTTGAGGTTGTCTCTAGGAAGCTTCCATATCTCCATAAGCACATGTGCTACAAGTGCTATAAAAAGTGACAACGGGAGGCATCATTACAATAGTTGATGATCGAATAATAATAACAGTAGCTGGAACACTTGCACGTGGAAGCACACTCATGGCAATAAACATTGGCTTCAACAAATCCTCTATCTATTACAAGCAATAACTTCGCAAATCATATTCAGAAATCCATCAGGATTAGCTAAGAGTGTAGGCCTATCAATGAAGAGACATGGTCATTGATACATGCAAGAAAATTGCATCAAAAAAAGGAGGGTGCATTGTCGGAGCACGAAGGGATATTCAAGGCTCACTTAAGGCTTCAAGGTGCACTCACTCACTCAAGCAAGAGAGAGAGTGAGCATCAAGGGCATCCGACACACTATCAAAGTATGAAGGAAATCATTTGTGGGTTCGGATGCACTCATGCACTCAACAAGACTAAGGAGGGTACAAGGGCGCACACTAAAGGGATGAAGGGGCCAAGATTTTATCCTTCCCAGTGCGCTGATGCACTCAAGAGGAACAAGGAGGGCGCGGGGTGCAGAATCGAAGCACAAAGGAGAAAACATTTGTCGGTTTAGGGTGCTCATGCACTCAAGGAGGGTGCAATTATTTGAGTTGAGAGAGTGTGCTTAAGAGGAAAACTTGATTATCTAGGCATAGTTCTCCAAGACAGTCAGGCCTTTGTTCCTTAAGTGCACTCTGGCTTGAAATAGCTCAAGAACAAGTTTAAAAATAAGATAAAATGATTGAAATGCTGAGAGAAAGGATCTACAACTTCTTATATATTTTGTCACATTCATGACCAGAATGTGAAGAGTTACAAAATGCGAAGAGTCACAACCTGCAACAACAATTTGACACTTGTATTGGAGAGAATAGACTGAAACGCCAACAAAGAAGCTAAAAATAAGTGAAATGCCAACAAAGAAAACAAGCTCGACAACATAAACATCAAAGGCAAGCAATAGAATTAACATGTGAAACTTACTTGGAAAGTAGATCAATAAAGAGCTCCTTGATTCAAAGAAGTGTGCTTAAACTAAATGAGAATGATTATGTGAAAGAATGATTAATTGGGTTGATTATAAAGAGCTTATATGTAAATCCATTCCATGCATGCTTGCCACTTATCGACGGATGAATGAGTTAGTTAAGTGAAGTGAAGTGGGGCTCCAATTTTCGAGGAGTAGGCCCACATGCAACAAAAATCACATGCATGAAATGGAAGAGGGCACAATTTTTCATGTAGAAGGAGTGTGCTCAAATGGAGGTTGCACTCACTGAGCCTGATGGAGTGTGCTCCATTAGGGTGCAATTGCTCAATGTGAAGGAGTGCGCTCAATAAGGGCACAATGCTTTGTCATATGGGAGTGCACTTTTGCCCAAGGAGGGCATGGTTTCTTCCAAGTGTCCCTCTTTGAACTACAATGAAAGATGTGCCTTTTTTTCCACTTGTGTGTGAGAAGCATGTTTAACAAATCTAGTTACTAAGTCAAGAAAATTTATGCATTCACCTATCCTTGGATAATATAACACAAGTGCTCTTTTAAAGATAAGGTGACAACACTTAGAAAACATTGATGTAGGAGGAACAACACTTAGAGAAAACACTAGGATAGTCAATCAAACAACATGATGACACTAGATACCTTAGAACGACAGTTCACGTAGGCTCCAAAATTGAGTTAGGCAAAAATTTCAGAGGGTCGTTGTCGTAGCAACAACATGACTAAAATACAGGAAATACTTGAGACTAACATGTTGCCTACAAATAACAAACATTCAAAAAATGACTATGTTAATCATAACAACATAGAAAACTCCTTGAGGATTCAAGATTTCAAGGGGGGAAATGCCTCATACATTTGCATGACTTTTCCCGAGTTAACTAAATTTTCACCGTCTTCTTAGATTCGTGCCTTATTGATCTTGCGACCTTGTTTTTTGGCTTCTTTGTATTGGCTAGAGACCACATTGAAACCCATTGTTTGAACCCCAAGACTAGACTATGAGGAACTCAAGCCCAATTTTTTGCTTCGAAGATAAGCCTTATACAAAATCCTAGCCTCATGATATGGTATGTTCTTCACACCTTTTCCATGCCATCCTACTGCAAAGGCAACTAGTCGTGGGTCATATAGATCCATTTTTTCTAGTAGGGCTTCTACTTCAACTTCTTCCGAAGGAGAGCTAATCATTTCCCATGGTAATGTTTCGCTAGTGCTCTTCAAGTGAATTTTACATTACCTCTATAGGGTTACGATATTAAACTTCTAATGATTTCATGCTTGATTAAACATTGACTTGATCTGGAGCCTCTTATAGAGAGGAGAGAGACTCAAACCTATTTTCAAATCTAGGGATCTAGTTAGGATTTGAGGTACCTTGGGGACTCAAATTTATTCTTCTTTGGGGGACTTTTCCCAAATCAACTAGCTCCCTTTGAGAAGGATTTTCTTCAAATGATTCATGGGTATTCGTCATACAATTCCTAGATGTATGTATTCGTAACATCGTTTACATCTAAATGGTATTTGTTCATAATCTAGATATTTCTTCCAAACACTATCTTTTATTTTTAACACAGTCGGTTACTTTTTATATATTGCAAAAAAGAAAGGAAGCTAGGTCCTTGTACATTCGGAGGAAAGTTGTTTCAACATTAGTGCTCAAAATGGGAGCACAATCCCCACATCTACATTTGTAGCCTTGTTTCTGTAAACTTCAAAAACTAAAGTGGCATACTGCCTTACATACTATCCTAGGAACAAACTAAATTTGCACTGCATTAAGAAGAGAAAATTAAACACATTCACCAGAATTAGTTAACGGATTCTTCCTACTGGGGGCGACGCTTCTTACTGTACCTGGAGGACGTTTCCCCTTACTGACTTTGATTTAGAGTTTTTATGTACTCAACAACTTCTTCCAAATGTTTACATTTGTCCTTTAGTTCTTCTATTTCAGCTCTCTGAAGATCAATGTCTCTTTGCTTGTAGACATTTACAGTCTTCATCTCAGCTCTAAGGTCCTTCAAGGCTTGATTGAAGCGTCCAATTATGAAATGATTGGCCCTGCAAGTTGGACAACTATCATTCTTTTCTACTTTCTCCAGAGGATTGCAAGCCATTTGATTACTCTGCTTTTCTGTGATGACTATGGTTTCCTTGTTTTTGGTGTGAGCCCTGATATTTGGTTGACTTCTTCTTTTTCCTCTACTACTGTTGTCGTGATCCTAAGCTGTGGGATAACTCTCCAAAGTTTGAATTGATCTCCTGTGCCTTTGTCTATGCTTTAAGTTTCGGTTTAGGTCTATTGGCTGTGAAGTGCGAATCAAGGGGAGAGAAAAGGTCAAAGTTTGTAAAAGATAGTGAGAATGTGGCTCCACAGAGGTAGAGATTTGTGGTCGCCAGAGAGAGGAGATTAGGATTTGGTTTCTCATGATAATAGAGTGAAGTGAGTGCTGATGAATAGAGCAAGGGAGGATGGGAAGCTAAACAGGTGCTTGAGCAAGGTTAACAGCTAAGAGAGGCCACTGTGTATTACTTCTGAAAACATGGTTTAAGTAGCAAGGGAAGGAAAGAAAGTGAGTACTTGTGGATATTCCTCTCTTTGCTTCAATCTACTTGCAAAGGAAGAAGATACTCTGGTCCCAAAGATAGCTGAGACTAATTTCTGCGTGAGTTTATTAAAAGAGCGAAGTCCCCAACCGATGGTTAATGCTTGTGTGGAAACGAATGGAGACGTCAGGAGAAGGGTGGCGACGGGGAGCAAAGAGCTTTGTTCTGATGGCTTCAAGCTTACTATGAGGACTATTGGTGAGATGGCCTAAGAGATGTAGTTCAATGCTCTCCAAGTGATGAAGATTTGTGAGAGCTGCCCCCAATTTATTGGTCTCAGAGTGGAGGAGAGACCTGCTACTATAGGTGGCCATCCTGTTTCGAATAGCTTGGAAGCCTGCACAGATGTCCATGGAGACCTGACTTTTACTTGCATAACAATTTTGATCCTGGTGTTTGTGATTGACATGACAAACAACGTATTCGCTCAGGAGAGAAGGACAACTGCAATCTTGATTCATCATGTAATGAAGCTTTTTTGGGATTGTGAGGATCCTGTGCTCTGAACGAAGCGGATTACACTTAAGAACCTCTGCTGACAAATATTATTTGTTTTCTTGATGTGATCTACTTCTTGACTTGATGTTTTGATCTTCATTTTTTATTTCCCCCCCCCCCCCCTATAATTTTCCTTATGAAATACTTCGAATCTATATCTTCTTTCTCATTCCTCATTCTGGGTAAGAGAGTCATGGTATACTTTCTTCATAAACTTCATTATTCTCTTTAACAATCACAACTAGTCTGTCAATTGCTTTGTTAGCGTGGCTATCAGCATCCTTATTTTGGTTTCTCAGGACATGCTTGATAGATATTTTTCCCAGACTTTTAAAACTTGTTCTGATCCTTTGACAAATTATGTTGATGGCAGTGCCTTTGAAATCCTTTTCGGCTTCCATTGCAGCTATTATGATAGCCGAGTCCCCTATTATTATAGGATCCTTAATTGCATTTTTGTTTAAAAGCCTTGTACCTAGGAAAAGGTTGTATGCTTCAGCCTTGTTGTTTGTCATTTCTCCAAGGCTCCACTCATAAGTTATTATTTTTTTCCATTTGGATCTATTATAACTCTGCCTACCCCTGCTTTACCTGGGTTATTTTTTGCAGCTCCATCAAAAAAAAGAATGTGTCTCTTCTGTTCTTTCATCCATTCTACAAATTCTTTATCCTCCAGCCCTAATTTCCACCTCTTGTTTGTGGAAGATTCTTTATTTTTTGTTGTAGCTTCCATTTTGTTTTCTAACATTGCTTTACTGTACCAATCTTTTTCTTCTTGTTGTAGATTGTTCTGGTCCATTTTTATTTTTCCATTTGTACTTATTATCTCTGCAACTTAGCTCCAAGTTTTTGATAGGATCTTGCTTAAACTTGGTTTTTGTTCTTTGAAAATACATTTGTTTCAGGCTAACCAAATTTGCTAGCACAAGATTGAAGGAAGACATTTCCATATCCTGTTTATTGTTGCCTTTTTTTCTTTGTGTATGGATAAATTTTATCCCAATTTTTAAGAAGAGTTGTCAACTGAATTGTTGGATTTATGTTTATTTCCAAAGGACTTGTGAATTCTTTCCAACACTCTCTTGCCACCATACAATTTATGAAGAGATGTTGAATTGTTTCTTCCTCCTTTTGGCACATGACACATTTAGAGGGCCCTTGTATTCCTTTTTTTTTAGAGGTAAGAATTTACCCTTGAGGAGGGTCCAGGTGAAGACTTTGATTTTGGGCAAACACTCTGATTTCCAAGCTACCTTCCATAGGCTCCAATCATTTTGACAGTGAAGTTTTTGGAGGAGGTTGTACCCAGATTTCACTGTGTAATCCCCTCCGTTTAGGTCCCAAACAAAGTCATCCTGCTCTTCTTTGTTGATGGGCACAGCCCCTGGCAGTTGAACTTTTAGCATTTCACACTTACTTTTTAGTCTTGTTGGAATTGCCAGTGTTTTCCATCTTAACCAGTTATTCTGATCCCAATCCGAAATGGAGTATAGAGTATTAAAACTTTTCTCTTCCATCTTTCTCTAAAGTCATCTTAAATTTTGCTATTGATTTAGAGGATTTCCCCCATTATTCTATCCTCCCAAATAGAAATTGTTTTGCCATTCCCTGGATTTTTGGAGATTTGATCTCTAATAAGAGGGATTATTTTTTTAACCAATTTCTAGATTTGAGTGCATGGCCTGCCTAGAATAATATCAGTGATCAGCTTTGTTCTATGAAAATTTAAGTATTTCATTGTTAGAACTTTTTCACATCAGTGGCCTTTTCCATTTTTCATTCTCTAGATTATTTTTGTCCCTAGAGCAACATTCATTAGTCCTGGCAGACAAATTGCTATGCCTCCTTTTTCATAGGGAAGAGTAACTTGCTCACATCTGGCTAGGCTAATTTTTTTGTTATCTTATTTTCCTCCTTACTAGAGGAAGCTTCTAATTATCAATTCCATTTTCATGTGGGCACTTGCCGGGGCCATAATTATTGCATATGATAAATAGGCAAGGCTGAAAGAAGAGCTTTAATCAATGTCACTCTTCCTGCCAGATTGAGCCACATCACTCCCCAGTTCTGAATTTTTTCCCTCATTCTATACACTTGCTTGTTCCAGACTTCTGATTTTACCACTTCCTTTGCTAAGGGCAGCTCGAGATAAGTAAAATGGTTCCAATTTATTTGTAAAGGTATTTCCAATATTTGTGAAATACGCTGCATTATTTTTGTTGGGGTGTTCCAACAATAAATTCTGCATTTGGTGTTGTTTAAAATTCCTCCTGAAGCTAGGAGAAATTCATCCAATACTTTTTTGAATCGTCT
Source organism: Pinus taeda (assembly GCA_000404065.3). Classification (NCBI taxonomy): domain Eukaryota; kingdom Viridiplantae; phylum Streptophyta; class Pinopsida; order Pinales; family Pinaceae; genus Pinus; species Pinus taeda. The sequence continues at coordinate 190,478 of APFE030455073.1, read as the reverse complement.
TGCTATTATGCGGAATGCCTCGCCTATAAGAAGGGTATCATTTGAAAAAAGAGAGTGGTTTATATCTTTGACCCCTCTCGATATCTCGATACCTATTATTTTTTTCTCTTTTCTCTAATTTTCCAGCAAAGCACTCAGCGATTCTGCCATGATGATGTACAGGAAGGGAGAAAACAGACAACCTTGCCTCAACCCTCTTATGCTTTGGAAAAATTTACTGGGCCTTCCATTGATTAAAGGAGCTATCCAAGGGTTTGATATACAAGCATGGATAATCTCTATGAAATTTATTGAAAATCCAAACTTTTTGAGAACTGCAGCAAGAAAGTTATGATTAGCTCTATCAAAAGCAATAGCCATAACTAACTTAACAATCATTCCTCTCTCCTTTATTTGGATACTGCTATGAATGGCCTCCTGAACGATTATCACATTGTCTGTGATTTGCCTCTTGGGGACAAATCCTCCTTGATTTTTTGATATTATTTACGGAAGAAAGTTTTTAATTCTATTTGCTAGAATTTTGGTGAGAATCTTATAAGATGAGTTGCAGAGGAAGATTGGCCTGCATCTGTTAAAGGTTATAGGATTGGGTTCTTTGGGAATGAGGGCTAGGAATGAGGATTTTGTATTTCCTCCAATCTTTTTTTTTTGAAAGCATTTTTGAGCATTCTCATTTGATATTTTTTTATAGTTTCCCAATGTTGTCTGTAAAAGGCCATTGTAAACCCATCTGGTCCTGGTGCCTTATCAAGATGAAGATTCCACACAGATTCTCTAACTTCCTCCTCGGTAATTTCTTTTTTTAATTCCTTGTTTTGCTAATCACCTTTTTTTTTGATATGTTGCGAAATTTCTTCATTAACTACCTACTAATCACTCGTTGAAAGGAGTTCTTCGAAGTGCTTATGGGCTGCATTTTTTATTTCTTCAACTCCTTTTATTTCTTGACTATTTACTTGATTATGTTCAATCTAATTTTTTGACCTCCTTATTTTCATTGTATTATGAACGAAAGCTGTATTTTTGTCTCCTGATTTTAACCAGAGGCATCTTGATTTCAGTCTGCTTTCCTCTTCTTCTTGCCTATTTTGCTTGTATATTTCTAGAAAGATTTCTCTTTCTTGTAGTTGATCTTGCTCGCTTTCTTCCTGGTTCTCTTTTCCTTGCAAATATTATCCATTTTTTTTGTAATTCGATTTTCCTAGTTTTGTCTCGGAGATCGTTTTCTCTTGCCCAAGTTTTTAAGTGAAACCTTAGGTTCTTTAGCTTAGTTTCCCAAACATATTAGGGAGATTCTGTGACACTTTTTTTCCAGCTATCCTTAATTTGTTTTCCAAATTCATCCTTGCTGTCCGAAATTGAATTATACCTGAAGGGAAGGGGTCCTTGGTTTTCCAGCTTACCCAAGGTTAGCACCACCGGCTTGTGATCTGAAGCTGAGTTATGAACAATTTTACTTTTCACAAGAGTATATGTTGCTACTATGCTTTCATGAATTAGGATTCTATCCAACCTTTCTTTTATGTTGTTTTTTCCTATTCTCTTGTTGTTCCAAGTGTATTTTCCATTGCTTGGTGGAATGTATATTAATTTTTGTTCTTCTATTATTCCTTTAAGAGCTTCTCTTGATGGATCATTGTGGTAAATCCCGCCAAATTTTTCTTTTGTATTCCTTATCAGATTTAAGTCTCCTCCCATGATTAATTTCCCTCTTTGTCTCTCTATTATTTCTTCTTTAATTGATTTCCAGCATTGCTCTTTTTCTCTATAGTGATTTGGGGAGTACACATTTATAATGCTATACTGCTCCTTTGTATTGAGGTTTCTCAAATCTGTTCTAATCCAGTGGTTGCTGATTTTTTGGGTTATTTATTCCCATTTCCTTTTGTCCCAAATGGTGTTGATTCATCCTGATGCTCCTGTCGCTTCTAATGTTGTTCCTTCATAATTTTTTAGTTTTTGGATCATTTTTTGATTTCCTTGCTTGTTTATTTTGGTCTCTTGGATCATATATATGCCTATTTGTTCCTTGGCTAAAATGTCTCTGGCTACATTGACTTTAAAGGTGGTGCCAAGGCCACGACAATTCCAAGAGACCACTATCATTATTTACTGTTGTGTTGGTGTGGCCCTCCCTTTCCTCTTTGCTGAGTTTTTTCATTACTTCATGTTTGTTTCCCAAGGAATGAATCCATTGGTTGTTGCATTCCTAGTGCCATTTCTTTAGTATCTACCTCATCTCTGATTTCTTTATTTGATTTCCTTCCCACTTTTTTTTTTGCTAATCCTAGATTTGGGGGATTTCTTTGGCTTTATTCCTAGTCAAAATGCGTCCACTGAGGGAGGAGGTGGAGAGGATATAAGATTGGGGGAGGATATGAGAGCTAAGGAGTTGGGGTTAGAAGGTGGGGACCTGGGAGAGGGTGGATCAAAAGAGTCTTCCAATGGCTCAAAAGGATTCAGGGTTGTGTGATAAGGGGGAATAACCTTCGCTGGAGACTGAGAGGTTGTTTCGTTTGCTTCTTGGGGCTATGAGATGTTTGATATGGTCTGCTTATTGGTAGGTTTTTTCCTTTTCACTTGTTGCCATGTATTTTCTTATTCTTCTACGTTTTCTTGTTCTTTTTTTTAAGACACCTATTTGCAAAATGACCATACTCATGACATACCTATTGTGTAATACAGAGCTCATGGCATGCAAGCAAGGCGTCTTCTCAATTAGTTACGTGATGATTACTCTGTCTCAGGACCCTGGAATACATGATGGGAAATTACAGAATCACATGGTGTTATTTGATTGTAGAGTGAATAAATTGAGGAGCGAATGCACTTTATAATTCGTTCTTAGTGAGCAGGTTGGATTATAGTCCAGTCACCCTCTAAGAATTTGGCAAAGGAAAGTCTTTATAGTAAGAGTGGCATCTAGATGGTGGAGCAAGTGGGAGCTCAGTGATGACCTTTAGGCAGTTACTCGTGTCTTCTCCCACTATGAGTTATGTTTGGGGGTAAAGCACCACTGAAGTTGGGAAGTGTGGTGTCTCACTCTCTCGAGCTCTAAGGTAATTGTATCAATTCTCTCCTTATTTGGATTTGTGTGAACCCGAAACTATATTGTTTGTTTTGTGGCCTCAGTTTACAATTTGGAAAAGGGCATAGCCTTGCAGCTAGGAATAACTTATCTTTCCTTTATGGGTTGTTTCTTTCTATTTGGGCTTCCAACTTTTAATTCAACAATTGGTCCATCCGACCAAATCCCTCTAAGAAGTGGAAAGAATATTTGATGTTTTTTATTTGTCTCTTATTCAATTGGTTCTTCACTTCTCTTTTGACTTCAGTCTTAGAGTGACTTTCTCATGGATACATGTTCATAAGAATCAGATTCCTCTACCTCATCTATATGTGAATATTGTAGGAAACAACATGCACAATGTAACAACCCTGGTGAAAAGTTCATGTAATAAAAGTTAACAAAGGCAAAATAAGACCACAGTTAAGGGACACTTATTCCAAGCTGAATGTTGGGCAAATATATCTTAGTGGGAATTACTAGATGTGTGTTTTGGCTAGGGAAATTGGCAAAGGCTAAGGTAAAGGAATTAAAAGGTAAAAAGGCATTTTTGGTACATTTATTTATGAAAATAAAGGAAATTGGGAGAAAAGGAAGGTAAAATGTCACAGGTTGCACGTGAGGAGGAAATTGAAGGAAAATAATGGAAAATTAAGAAATTAGATGCCTGATGCATTCAAAGGCTTCTACATTGCTATTACATTGTGCATGTTCTTTCCTACAATATTCACATATAGATGAGGTAGAGGAATCTGATTCTAATGAAATTGTATCCATGAGAAATTCACTCTAAGACTGAAGTCGAAAGAGAAGAGAAGAACCAATTGAATAAGAGACAAAGACAAAACATCCAATATTCTTTCCAATGCTCAGAGGGATTTGGTCGGATGGACAGATTGTTGAATTAGAAGTTGGAAGCCCAAATAGAAAGAGACAACCCATAAAGGAAAGATAAGTTATTCCTAGCTACAAGACTATGCCCTTTTCCAAACTGTAAACTGAGGCCAAAAAACAAACAATATAGCTTTGGGTTCACACAAATCCAAATAAGGAGAGAATTGATACAACTACCTTAGAGCTCGAGAGAGCGAGACACCACACTTCCCAACTGCAGTGGTGCTTTACCCCCAAACATAACTCATAGTGGGAGAAGACATGAGTAACTGCCTTAAGGTCATCACTGAGCTCCCACTTGCTCCACTGTCTAGATGCCACTCTTGCTATAAAGACTTTCCTTTGCCAAATTCTTAGAGGGTGATCGGACTATAATCCAACCTTCTCACTAAGAATGAATTGTGAAGTGCATTCGCTCCTCAATTTATTCACTCTACAATCAAATAACCCCATATGATTCTGTAATTTCGCATCATGTATTCCAGGGTCTTGAGACAGAGTAATCATCACATAACTGATTGAGAAGATGCCTTCCTCGCATGCCATGAGGTTTGTATTACACACCAGTCTAATCTTCACCAGTGCGAATAAATGAGGCATGTTGGTAGAGATGTTGTTGTGATAATTCATAAGATCTTGCCTAAGGTTGATAGTGATCTGTGTAGGTGCTAATAAACACAACATGATTGCATGAAAACAACGCCCAAGAGATGCCACGTTGAGCCAACATAATGCCTATTTTGTAATCATTAATGGATGAGCCACAACAAGGTTTTACATTACAATAATACAAGGAGCTAGGGAAAAGGGGACGAGAATCAAGACAAAGAGAGGGCAAAAATGATTGGGAGGGATTAAAAGGCAACCAATCATTAGCAATAATTTAGAATAGGTACAAAAATTGAATTTGGGGATACATAGGTCAATCATGGGCCTCATTAAGGGATAATAACATAACTAGCGATACCATTGATTTCAGTTTGTCCTTCTGCCACAAGACAAGCCTTATTGGCTAGGAGATCTACTTCCCAATTGAGGATTATGAGAATATGAAAGGAGGGGGAGATAGTGAAAGAATGGAGGATACCTTTGATACAATGAAACAACAAACTTAAAATTTTATCTTTTAGAGGGGTATTAGTTCTTAAATGTTGAATAATTAGGAAGAAGACTTTGAGAATGGTAATGTCTTGGACACCTTATTGTTGGGCTATTATTAATACCAAATAAAGCCCATACATCTCTACCTGATTTTTGGATTTCCTTCCAAGACCCCACGAGAATTTGTCCACAATTATTCCTTGGAGATTTAGAAGAATCCCTCCCCCTCTTGCCACCCCTTGTAATATTATTGTTTTTATTAGTTGAGAATGAATAAAAAAAAGTTTAGGATTCAAGCACCCAAAGGGATTTTTTATTTTTATTTTTCAAAAGAAAAAAAACCTTTATATTTAAAAAGCTAAATATACATATTACAACACTTTTAAGGCTTTTCGAGGAAAAATGTTTGTGACCGAAATTGTTCTCATCACTATAAGATACTATACAAGACTTTTCAGTTTATTACCAAACAAAGATGTTGTACAGAGCTTATACCAATCTTTTGAGTCTTTTTCAAAACATAGATGTTGTACAAAGCATACCATTTGACTCGTTGGGCATCAATAGAACTTTCCTCATAAAAAACTTAGATCACCTATTACAAACTTTTTTGATAAAGATATCAAAAATAACTTGATCAAACTAGTAAGAGCTAAATTAAAAATATAATTCCTTTGACTCTTGCTCGATTCCACCCACTTGCTTGGAGATGGCAAATGAACCGACCGACATAGAGATTCTTTTGACAATTCATTGGCTTTAGAATTTAATTCCTTAAGCACGTGATTGAAATAGATTCATTCATTGGAGGAAAAAGCTTCTTGGATATCCAAAAGTAAATGCTGAACAAAGACATTTTCTATAGAAATCTTCTTCTTTGCCTAGTCAATGACTAGTTTATAGTGAGGCTTTTTAATACTTTTTAAGAAGGCAACAAAAAGGAGAATTCCTAGTGCAATGAATTATGCTCTAGTTTTTAAACTACTACATAACAAGTATTGGACATGCATAACATGCCTCTGACTTAAATACAACACATCTCCTATATTGCAGAAGGGGGGCTGGCCTTGAGATGCTCCATTGAAAAAACCCCACATAATGCATTGGTCAAGAACAAGCATTATAGGACATCTCCATTTGTATTGTTTTCTGGCCAGCCTAAATTCATTTTATATCTTGACGATCAAGATCACTAAAACTTACAACTGGAATAGCCACCTATTTGAATTTAAAGAGTTACAAGCCCACCAAATTTGATATACACGAAAACATGGTAGAGTTTCATATTTCTTAACAAAGAAATTCATCATCTAGTCATGCATATAACCTTCCAACTAATATTTTGACCATTTAATACACAACAATAACTCTGATTCAACCAACTTGAAGACTTGTATAGTGTGAGGGAATAAAATAAAGAGGAGTGAGCTATTTTCATCTGCATAAAACTGTAATGAGCATCTACTAGGTCTAATCCATTCCCTTTTCAAACAAACTTCCCAAGTCAGAAGTTAGTTGTTAAGAGCTAGCCACAAATTGAGTTTAGATTTAAGTGGGGCATGAACCCTCCATATATGACTCCACCACCACTTGACTTCGCCATCAATTTGGGCTTTGATGACAACAAAGTAGCCTAACTTGGCTATAAAATCGCCATTGCTTAGATTCTGTTTGGTCAATTCAATGTCCTTTAATTGTCAATCATAAATTGTTAACCAGGGTGCGTAGACTGATGAAGTACAGGTGCACAATATGTGCTTAGAAGTTATTCATTAGGTCATTATGCATTTGTTAAGATCTAAACTTAAGATGGAGGTGGTGTTTGTCAATTATATTAGTGTCGCAATTCTTAGGGATGTTGATTAAGTTTCCTAGGTATTAATCTCTATCTAATTAGTTTATAGATGATGTGAGAGTGGTTTTACTTGTATTAGATTATTTTGGGATTTTTGATATTGAATCTTTATGTTGGAGCTTCTAATCCTCTAAGTGCAAAAAGAAACTTATTTTATCAGCTATGAATAAATACTGTTTGAACTCAATTGTTTAGGAGAGAACTTCTCACTCTTTTACTTATTCATTTTTCACTCAAACAAAGTAACCCAAGCAACATCTATATTATGAATTGAACACACTTCAATTATGCTAGATAATAAGCAAAGGAAAGGACCATGATGTACCAAGTATAAAGCAAATTAGATAATAGTCTAAACTAGGTATAAAGCAAATTAAAGTTCTTATGCAAATAACAATTCGTTGGCGAGATCATTATACTGCATTGTCACACAAAATATAGCAATTGAAGAATTAAAGGAAATCATATTGTAATTGATTAAAACCTGGCATTGTTTGTAGGGGCCCTCCACATAGCAGTTCAGAGCTTCCAATAAACACAACGCTTGCACACAAAAACCAATTCTACTCACACAGAATTCACAAACTGTTCACAATTATATCATTCGGTGCACAAGCAAATAACAGTGCGGCCATAAGTCTTATAACAGACTCTTTGGCATAATTGTATGAATAATTCAAGCCTAATATCTCTATCCTATCTAAACTTATATCACTAAACCGTCATTTTTCTATTCCGAAAGAAAAATGATAAGGTTTCAATCGATCTAGTGTTCTGTTCTTTGTTAATCTGGCGATTGACTTGGAGTTTGACTGTGATCTCCTGCGCTTCTCTTAGTAAACAATTTCAAGGAGATAGGAAGGTGTTCACAAGGGAGCCATCCTCTATCCATCCACACCTTTCGTTGCTGACCTGGAACTCTGGAACCTTGCGAACAATGGAAACAGCTACAAAAACCTGGATTAGTTGCGGAAATAGATTGATTCGGTAGCCAATTGCAACTTTAACAAAACAATAGGGTATAAAGTTAAACATATTATTGCATACCTTCATCAAAAACTGGTAGACATGGCTTTATTTAGGTGGTAAGCATATAGGAAAAAGAGAGGATCATTAGGAAAAAAGGATGTCATGGTAGGACAATTTTCAGACTCTACATTCCCCCGGACTGGAGATGTTATATGTCCTCATACACTTCTTCCTTGTCAATTGCTTGTGCCTCTTGTTTATCATCTCCATGTTTCAATGTTTTCTTCTTTTTGGCAGAGATCGACATTCTAGGCTTCCTCATTAGAATCTTGTACTTTAAATTGATAATTTCTCTCTGCATAATTATGTTTTCTTTCTTCAACTTCTTGTTTTTCTTATACCACAAGCTTAGATGTAGTACAAATTGTCACTCTTGGCAATCTATATCTCACTCTGTGTCTTCAAGGCTTGGTTTTCATATTTGAGATACCAATTCAGTGTTTCTAGTTCAAATATCTCCTGCTTCAAGATGTTTGAGGTCGATTGTTCATTTACCTGGTTGCTTCCTTCTCTAGGGCTCTAAATTGTTTCCTATGTTGTTGTCTCCTTCCTTTCTAGTGACTCTATATAGTCATATATTTCTTGTTGAGTGGGGTCAATACCCAGACTATGCATTGGGCTTATGGTTCTTGGTGATGATCTCGGTGACCCTGTTGGAGAATTTCCAGGGTTTTCAATTAGCTCATCCCCTATTGGCTCATCCTCTATTGGAGTATTGTCTGTTGGCTCGCCTTAAGTTGGCTCCTTCTCATTTGGCTCATTTTCCTCAAGATTAATATATTCTGTAGTTTTTGAGGTTGTTTGTGGAATCGTGCTCAACCTCGTGCTCCTCCTCAACCCCGGGGTTTGTATTTTCTGCACTTTCCTCCTTTTATTCTCTGATTTTTCTTCTAGAGGAGAGGTCTTAGTTTGTGAGAATTCTTCTTTACCCGGGCTGGCTTTCTTTCTTCTAAGGTTTCCCCTCTTCATTCTCTACAAAATATTTACTATAGGCAGCTCTTCTTCTGTTACTTTTGTCTGAGTTTGAGGTGCTTGTTACTTTTTCATTTCTATGGTTCTCTTTCTCTCTCTAAGGGCCCTGCTGCTACTTGGTTTTTCTGGGGATTTTTCCTCAAAGTGGTTCCTTACTAGGAAACTCTCCCAGTCATCCCCTATACTTCGAAGATGAAATTTGACCAATATTTTTACCAGGCCATGATGATACATGGTGTTTTCTATGCATTGAATTTTCTTCTAAACATTTGTATACATTTTCTTGAGGCTATTTAGGAGGAAATAAGGGAGGTTCATCTTATGGTCCTCAAGGAAGTGCATCATCATCCTAACATGATAAAAATATATTTGCCCAAACCTACCCTCACAAGTGATAAACTTCTAAAGCACAAGTAATGAGTTCCTCCATTTGTTTTTAAGATCAGTGTTGTGAATACCTTTTTTGTAGACAGTAATGTCCATTTTCGGATTCTTGAGGAAGACCTTCCAGTCCTCACTTTCAATCCCTCTATTTTTAAACCATTTTTCTCCATTTCTTGGTAGCTCTATAGCCTTAGCGATCATAGACTTTGTTACTATGAGCTTTATGTCCCCATTTTTTGCTTCAATTCCATCCAATGAGCTGCAAATGTCTTGGTTACTTCCTTGTGGAAGCCATTAAATTTCTCAATGAACTGCATCCATTGTCTTCTTTGCAGTAACTCCCTAGTTTGTGGGTACCCCTCCAGGAATTGCTTCCCTGCTTGCTCAGTTCGAACAATTATCCCCATGCCAAAGGATGCTTTGCCTCTAAGATTGGGTACCTTGACAGGAAAATGGGACTGGTAGGGTTTGCTAGCTGGTAGAAAGATGGAGTGGTTGTGAAAGATTAGAGGAGTGTGAGAATAGGGAAGAACGGATGGATTATCATAAGGATTATGGGAATGAATCCGACTGTTAGGTGCATTCAAACTTATGGTTTGGTAATTAATTTGGAAGATTTGGCATAAGGTCGTGACATATGATATTTTGTTAGGCGGCCATTACCCTTAGGTTATAATGATTGCACTTTAGTATTATATCTTCTTAGTCATACATGCTATATAACATTTCCTATTGTTAAATTAAAGCAACACGTACCTTTAATTTTCTGTTGTTAACCTTATTTGTTGTCCTTTCATCTCTTGCAGGTGTCTTGCTGTCAATTGTCCTTTAATCCAAATCACCAAGCATCCTTATAGACTTCAAAATTATTAGGTTGCAGAAATTTGTTTAGCTGCGAGAAGTTGTCCAAGCTACGGAAAGTTGTTGATTCTGTAGCTTAAGAGAAAGAAGGCTTTGGTAGATGAACTTTATTGTTTTTTTTCTTTTCTTTTGAAAGAAAATTTGAAGTGTCAACAAATTGGTTTTCACTTTAAATTTTATGTATAAGCATGCCAACAACATGTTGGTTTTCATGTTTATACATTTTATTTTTTTTCATATATATATATATATATATATATAGACACACACACACACATATAATTTATTTATATATATGTGTGTGTGTATATATAATTTTTATTGAAGAACAAACTGAATGCAAATTTTTAAGGTGGAAAATAAGAAGAATTCTTCTTGACCATCTTCACTTCTGAATTATCTTGAACAATTTTAACAAATTCCTCTTTTGTTAATGGTTTCTAGTAAAGCTTGAGTTGATGTCCATTTACTAATAGAGGAGTTTTCTCTTCGTCAATAGTCCTGATTCTAACTACACCATTGTCAAAGACATTCTTAACTTCATAAGGTCCAAGCCAATGGGTTTGGAATTTCCCTTGAAATTTTTTGAATTTTGAATCAAAGAGAAGTGCCCAATCTCCCAGACGAAACTTCCTTTCTTTAATGTACTTATCATGCCATCTTGACTTCTGTTGTTGCACTAAGTTGGTCCTTTGAAAGGCCTCTTGTCTGATTTCATTGAGCTCATTTAATTGTGTCATCCTTTGCTTCTGGGCCTTTGACAAGTCAAGATCTAACTGGACTGTTGTCTTATAGGTATGGATCTAGAACTCTATTTGAAGTAAGACTTGCTTCCCATAAACAAGTTCATAGGGAGTATGTCATGTAATATTCCTTCATGTAGTCCTATAGGCCCATAAGGCTTCTAGAAGCTTTTCCACCCAACCTTTCCTGTGTAGATGTACAACCTTTGTAAGGATATCCTCGATCACCTTATTTGTGGACTCAACTTATCCATTGGCTTGTGGATGGTATGGAGTTGACTTCATTTGTTTTATATTGTATTGGTCCACAAGCTTATGCACTAGTGTAGATGTGAACTATGTCCCTTGATCTGTTACAATTTCTCTTGGAACATCAAAATGAGTAAAAATATCCTCAAAAATAAATGAAACTACAGTATTTTTAGTAGTAAAAGGAAGTGCTTTAGCTTCAAAATTATTAGGTTGCAGAAATTTGTTTAGCTGCGAGAAGTTGTCCAAGCTACGGAAAGTTGTTGATTCTGCAGCTTAAGAGAAAGAAGGCTTTGGTAGATGAACTTTATTGTTTTTTTTCTTTTCTTTTGAAAGAAAATTTGAAGTGTCAACAAATTGGTTTTCACTTTAAATTTTATGTATAAGCATGCCAACAACATGTTGGTTTTCATGTTTATACATTTTATTTTTTTTCATATATATATATATATATATATATAGACACACACACACACATATAATTTATTTATATATATGTGTGTGTGTATATATAATTTTTATTGAAGAACAAACTGAATGAAAATTTTTAAGGTGGAAAATAAGAAGAATTCTTCTTGACCATCTTCACTTTTGAATTATCTTGAACAATTTTAACAAATTCCTCTTTTGTTAATGGTTTCTAGTAAAGCTTGAGTTGATGTCCATTTACTAATAGAGGAGTTTTCTCTTCGTCAATAGTCCTGATTCTAACTACACCATTGTCAAAGACATTCTTAACTTCATAAGGTCCAAGCCAATGGGTTTGGAATTTCCCTTGAAACTTTTTGAATTTTGAATCAAAGAGAAGTGCCCAATCTCCCAGACGAAACTTCCTTTCTTTAATGTACTTATCATGCCATCTTGACTTCTGTTGTTGCACTAAGTTGGTCCTTTGAAAGGCCTCTTGTCTGATTTCATCGAGCTCATTTAATTGTGTCATCCTTTGCTTCTGGGCCTTTGACAAGTCAAGATCTAACTGGACTGTTGTCTTATAGGTATGGATCTAGAACTCTATTTGAAGTAAGACTTGCTTCCCATAAACAAGTTCATAGGGAGTATGTCATGTAATATTCCTTCATGTAGTCCTATAGGCCCATAAGGCTTCTAGAAGCTTTTCCACCCAACCTTTCATGTGTAGATGTACAACCTTTGTAAGGATATCCTCGATCACCTTATTTGTGGACTCAACTTATCCATTGGCTTGTGGATGGTATGGAGTTGACTTCATTTGTTTTATATTGTATTGGTCCACAAGCTTATGCACTAGTGTAGATGTGAACTGTGTCCCTTGATCTGTTACAATTTCTCTTGGAACACCAAAATGAGTAAAAATATCCTCAAAAATAAATGAAACTACAGTATTTTTAGTAGTAAAAGGAAGTGCTTTAGCTTCTACCCATTTAGTGACATAATCAGTACATACCATAATATACTTCTTTTGCTTTGAAGGTGGGCTGATTGGTCAACCAAAATCCAGTGCCCATTTTTCAAATGATTCGATAAGTACCTATGGTTGCAGTGGCATTTCATTTGAAAGAGTAGGTTTGCCCATTCTCTAACAACTGTCACATCTTTTAACATATTCCTTGGTGTCCCTGAAAATGGAAGGCCAATATTATCCTAAAAGTAGGATTTTGTAAGCAGTTCTCTTGTCAGAAAAATGTCCTCCACATGGCTCATTGTGACAAGCTTTTAGTATATCTGGGATTTCGTCCTCTCGAACACATCTTTTGATGATGAGGTTTGGTCCTGTCTTGTATAATTTCTCATTTATCCATGAATAGGATGTGCTATTGTGGACTATTCTTCTTTTTTCTTTGGGAAATAAATGAAATGGAATTTTTCCTGTGGCCAAATAGTTAGCAATATCTGCATACCAAGGTGATTTAGTAGATACTGCAAAAAGATATTCATCAGGAAATTTATCTTCTACGGGTTGATCATTGTTTTCATTTTGTATTCTAGATAGAAAATCGACAATTGTGTTCTGTTTTCCTAGCCTATCTAGAATGGCTATGTTGAATTCTTGTAAAAGTAGGAGCCATCTAGTTATTCTTCCATTAGTGACTGGTTTATTCATTAGGTATCTGATGGTAGAATGGTCTGTGTGGACAAAAGTTTCATACTCGGTTATATAATGTCTGAATTTATTAATGGCGTGAATTACAACTAAGAACTCATTTTCGGTTACAGTATAATTTAACTATGCAAGGGTTAAATTTTTACTAGTATAATAAATGGCATAAGGAGTGAGATCTTTTTGTCCTAAAACAACTCTTAACGCTGAATTTGAAGCATCTGTTGAGATATGGAAAGGAAATTTCCAGTTAGGTCCTTTTAAGATGGGTGCTTCAGAAATTCTCTTTTTCAAAGTTTCATAGGCAACTTGACATTCAGAATCCCAACTGAATTCACAGTCTTTAGTGAGTAATTTGAAGAGTGGGGATGCAATTTTTGTGAAGTTTTCTATAAATCTTCTATAATATCCAGTAAAACTAAGAAAACTTCTTAACATCCTTTTGACAACTTGGCACTGATAACTTAGAAATGACTTCCACCTTAGATGAGTCTACCTTAATTCCATCTCCGGAAATATGATGACCTAAAACAATTCCCTCGTTAAACAACATGAAACCATTTTCATGACTTAATGAGAGGTTTGTTTCTTGACATTTTATTAAGATTTTTTCCAAGTTTTATAGTGCTTCATTGAAAGAATTCCCATAGACTGTGAAATCATCCATGTACACTTCCACAAAATCATGGATAAGACCGGAGAAAATGCTGAGGACTGCCCTTTGGAATGTTGTTGGAGCATTATATAACCCAAAGGGAAGTACTCGGTAAGCATAAGTTCCCCATGGACAAGTAAATGTGGTTTTATCTTGATCTTCAGGAGCTACCTAAATTTGGTTATATCCACTGAACCCATCCAAGAAGGAAAAATATTTTTTCCCTACTAAAGTATCTAAGACCTCGTGTATGAAATGTAATGGAAAGTGGTCTTTTAATGTTGCTTTGTTTAATTCCCTATAATCAGTGCATACTCTCCATTTTCCATTCTTTTTAGGGACGATTACTAGGGGTGAAACCCACTGACTGTCAGATATTGGATAGATGAAATTTACATTTAATAATTTCTGCAATTCTTCCTTAACAATTTCTTTTAGATTTGGGTTCATTCTTCGGTGAGGTTGTCTAACTGGTCTTGCATTTTGTTCAATGTAGATATGATGTATGCAAGTTTTAGGATCAATCCCTCTCATGTCAGTACATTCCCATGCAAATGCAAAAGAATGTTTCTGTAAAATTTCTATCAATTGTTTCTTTTGCATGTCTTCCAAGTTTTCATTGACATTCAAGGTTTTTCTTGGAAATATTTACATCGAGGAATTCCAAAATTTTTCCATGGAAAATAATGATACTTGTTTAGATGAGAGATATTCATTTCGACTGAGCTCATAATGTGAGGAAGATTCATTATTTTTCTAATAAATTTAAAAGTTGGTCTTCCTCTTTTACTTGTTCAGTGACAAAAATAGGTTGTATATCTTCTCCATCTTCTATCCATTCTTCAGTTTCTGTATCTATTGTTGTTCTTACAGGGGGGTATAATGTAAATTTCTTTGTAGAATTTCCATCTGAGGTAAACATATTGCCTGATCTACAACCGATAAAAGCATGAGTTGTAGCCAACCAAGGCCTTCCTAGAATTAATGGATGTCCTCCTAGATTATTCTTGGGTGTTAAGATCATGAAATCAACAAGATATTCCAAAGAATTTAAAGATACACAAACATCTTCTAACACACCATCTGGTTTAATAACAGATCTATCTGCTAATTGCAATAAGGTTGGTGTGCATTGAAGGTTAGGAAGCCTAAGTGTGTCCATAACTTGTTTGCTCATTATGTTTATCGCTGTTGCTAGGTCAATCAGTGTATTTGGTATTTCAGTTCCATTGATGCGATTTTTTACAATGGGGCTTCCTGGATATAAATATTTTTGAATTGTCATTTTTCCCATCATAATGTCTGCAATTTTTTCAACTAACTGAATTCTTTTTATATCTTTTCTTCTTCTCTCGATCGTTGTGTACTTAATTCCTTAATTGTTTTTGCAAAAAATTGTATTTCTTTTATGGCTTGTAATAAAGGAATCTTAATACAAACATTTCTCAATTCATCCATCATATTGTAATCAGGCAAGATAATTTGTTTCTTTACTCCTTTATCGATTTTCAACCTTTCTAGGAAAGGTGGTTTAACTGATATTGAAGGTTGTTCTATGATAGGAGTATATATTGGAATTTCTTCCATTTGTTTATTTTCTTTTTGAGGGAGAGAAGTCTCCCCTTCTTCTGATTGATTTTTATGTTTTTGAAGATCAGATTTTGTTTTTTGAATGACAAAATTAGGGTTTTTTGGTAATACTTTTCCAAACCTTAATTGGACATTGTTTAGGTCTAGTGGGGTTATTACATAAGTTTGAGGATTCTGACCCTCCGTGTTGTACACTGGTTGTTGTGGCATTTTATTGTTAGGATTTGGAAGTGGTTAAGTGGGTAGTTGATTTGATTTTTGTGGAAATGGTAGGGAAAGTTGTGGGTTTTGATTCTGAACTAGGACTTGTGGCAATTGATTAGCTTGAGGAATTTGATTAGACGGGGGTAAGAATTGTGGTGGAAGGTAGGATGGCGAGTATTGTTGATATTGAGCACAGGCTCCATAAGGATTTTGCCATCCTTGATTGCAAGATTGTGATTGTGGTAGAGCCCAAGGCTGCCAGGCTGAATTCCAATTACTTTGTGAAGACCGGGAAAATTGTTGTGGTCTAAATCCTTGTGATTGATTTGGTTGGGGGTTTTGCCATGGTCTTTTGGCTATAAAGTAGAGAGGGTCTACTAGTTCTGAGATTCCTTCATCATTGAATACAACCTTAAGACCTGGTAAGGATGGACATTCCTTTGTATCATGATTGTTTGCACATATGACACAAGTTTCTATGGCTTTTGAGTCTAAGGGACACTCTCTTAGAGCATGTTTTTTCTGACATTTGGGACAGAAGATAGATAATGCAACATTTTTAGAATTTTGCTTGTTTTATATTTTTAAGGGTGTCTATCTGTTCACTTAGGCTCCCTAAAATATCTGTTTCGAAGGTGTCAAGCAAATTTCCTATTTCTTCTCTAATAACTGTCCCAGTTGCAGACTTGTTTATTCTCAACAAGAGAGGGTCTCTACGACTCTTTCCAACTCTTGCTTTACCCCTTGAGATATGTACACTTAAATCACAAATATCTGCAAATGGTAGTTGGGAAATATCTCCTTTTCCAGTTAGGTTAAGGAGATCGATCCATTCATCTTTAACGGCTCTGAGTAAAAGAGATTTTAAGGTTTCTTCATCCAAGTTATCCATTTTTGCTCTTTTAACATTATAAACAAACCTTTCTACCAAGTCTTCAAGATTTTCATCTTCTTTTTGTGTTATTTTGAAGACTTCATCTTTAAGGTTACTAGGCATGCAATAATCTCCATATTTGCATAAGAAAGCCTCTTTCATTTATCCCCATGTTGTTATAGAATGCACTCTTATACTCATGAACCATTTTAATGCTGAGTCTTTTAATGTGGCAGGGAACAATTTCAACTTTTGAGCATCATGCAGATAGTCATATGATCCGCATAATACTTCAAATTCAAAGAGAAATGTTTATGGATCTTCGTTTCTTTTTCCCATGGAAATTAAGAAGAATCGAGGGTGATATATTCTTCACTGTGAGGGTTGTATCTTCATCAAGAATAGGGAATCCCGAAGGATTTTGAATTCCTTTGCCTCTACCCGCTCTTCTACCTCTACCTCTTCCTCTTCCTCCAATCCTATCTTCTTTGCCATGGACATTGTGTGCTTCTCCTTCCCCTTCTTCAACCATGATAGATTCTTCGGAGCTAATATAGTGTTCTTTTAATCTTTCTGGTTCCTCTATCAATGGTTGCTCAGAATAAGTTTCCAATTCCTCTTCTTCACTAGGAATTTCTAATTCTTCTCCCAAAATTTGTTCACCAGTGGGGGATAGAAAGATTACTCCTGTAACTGGGGATGTAGGATTTTTTTCAATTACAGCTTTAGTAGAAGAAGTAGGTGAATTTCTGATCTTCAGACTTCAGGAAGTCTTTGTTGACTTCGGGTTTGAGTAGGTGGTGTGGAATCTTGAAATCGCGGTGAAGTGAGTGGATTTGTGGGAATTAAACTTCTTTCTCATCCTACAATTCTATCCCTACGAATGTCATGTTTTAAATTAATGATGGTTTTTTTTTTACTTCTAATTGTACTTCCCCGACAACAGCGCCAAAATGTTTGGTCAATTCAATATCCTTGAATTGTCAATCATAAATTGTCAACCAGGGTGCGTAGACTGATGAAGTACAGGTGCACAATATGTGCTTAGAAGTTATTCATTATGTCGTTATGTATTTGTTAAGATCTAAACTTAAGATGGAGGTGGTGTTTGTCAATTATATTAGTGTCGTAATTCTTAGGGATGTTGATTAAGTTTCCTAGGTATTAATCTATATCCAATTAGTTTGTAGATGATGTGAGAATGGTTTTACTTGTATTAGATTGTTTTGGGATTTTTGATCTTGAATCTTTATGCTGCAACTTCTAATCCTCTAAGTGCAAAAAGAAACTTATTCTATCAGCTATGGAGAAATATTGTTTGAACTCAATTGTTTAGGAGAGAACTTCTCACTCTTTTACTCATTCGATTTTCACTCAAACAAAGTAACCCAAGTAACATCGATATGATGAATTGAACACTTTGATTATGCTAGATAATAAGCAAAGGAAAGGACCATGCTATAACAGGTATAAAGCAAATTAGATAACAATATAAACTAGGTATAAAGCAAATTAAAGTTCTTATGCAAATAACAATTCGCTGGCGAGATCATTACACTGCATTGTCACACAAAATAGAGCAATTGAAGAATTAAATGATATTGTAATTGAATAAAACTTGCCACTATTTGTAGGGGCCCTCCACATAGCAGTTCAGAGCTTCCAATCAACACAACGCTTGCACACAAAAACCAATTCTATTCACATGGAATTCACAAACTGTTCACAATTATACCTTTCGGCGCGCACCCAAATCACAATGCGACCATAAGTTTTATAACAGGTCTCTTGGCATAACTGTATGAATAATTCAAGCCTAATATCTCTATCCTATCTAAACTTATATTGCTATGTTGTCGTTTTGCTATTCTGAAAGCAAAGCGATAAGGTTTCAATCGATCTTGGGTTCTATTTTTCGTTAATCTGACAGTTGACTTGGAGTTTGACGACGATCTCCTATGCTTCTCTTAGCAAACAGTTTCAAGGGGGTAGGAAGGTGTCCACGAGGGAGCCATCTTCTATCCATCAACACCTTTCGCTGTTGACCTAGAACTCTGGAACCTTGTGAACAATGGAGACAACTACAGAAACCTGGATTAGCTGTAGAAACACACTGATTTAGTAGCCAACCGCAACTTTAACAAAACAATAGGGCATAAAGTTAAATATGAACAAAAAGACATATTATTGCATACCTTCATAAAAACATGGTAGATATGGCTTTATTTAGGTGGTAAGCATATAGGAAAAAGAGAGGATCATCAGGCAAAAAGAATGTCATGGTAGGACAATTTTCAGAGTCCACAGATTCTCAGACCAAAATCCTCGAGGTCATCTCAAAGATGAATGAAGTTTGAAACCAATAAGTTTATGTAACTATCCCATTTTCTTGCTTCGAGGACTAATAACACGAGGTCACATAAAGAGATCCACCCTTCTTTTCCCCATAAATGAGGAGTAGAGGATTTAACATCTACTAAGACAAAATATTAATTTTGGTGAAGAAAATCAATAAAGAGAGAGAAAGGAGAATTTCATTATCCACCCTTAAACACGAACCCTCTCATAGCATTACCTTATTCATGTTACCTACACATCGAGTGCCAAATTACCAATCAAAAGAAACGTAGCCCAATTACCAATCATAAGAAAAGTAGTGGCTAATACTATTTAAACAATAAATTCTTTAACCTACTTCTTACACCGTTTAAACAACCTACATCCTATACCTATATTATGATGCGAAAACAAAAATAATAAAATTTATTAAGATGTAATTTTTATTATTATTTAATTTCATATTATATATATTTTCCCGTGTAAATGATAAATTTGATTCCTCTCCCAATGCAAGATAAACCCAAGTTAATTTAGAAATATGATTATTTATTTAGATGGTCTCAAAGTTATCTACGAGATAAGACTTTCACACTACTATGAATGTGAGAAACCTAAAGGTCATGCATGTTTTAACCAATTTGGATTATCAGAATTTAAACTATCGAAAAAACAAAGCTTAGGAAGAGCATCCACTTAAGAACACGCCCACGGAACTTTTGGAAACGGAGATAATAGGGCCACAAATCCGTTAGTGTCATTTCAAAATCCGAGATTTATCCCTTCATTTTGCCATACAGCCATAATGGCGTCGACGGAAATGAAGTTACAATATGAGGTGATTTGGCATACTGTTAGAATGTAGGTGCCAGAGGCCTCGTGCATCCCGCCAGATTTGTCGATGGATGCCCATATCAAGTCCAATGATCGTATTCCAGGGACGTTCCTTCAAACATCTTCTGTACCCTGTAATACTTATTTTCCAGGCACCAAACATTTGCAGAAATTTCAGCTCCGATTCATCCGATTTACACTTTGGGCATGCTCAGAACCCTAGCCCCGGGCTTCAAAACCCTTCCATAAACCCCAGAGAAAAGTCGCAAAGTTTCTTCCTCTCCAGACAACAACGTCAAAAGGAAACACTGTTAAGAAGTCTTATTACAACTCGCAGAAAATCACCTCTATTACAGTCTGCTTTGCAGATATGCAAAGTCCTCAGGTACGGAGAGTGGTGTCCAGAGGTTGAAAATAAGCTCGAAAAGTTAAATATAGAATTGAATCCTTACATTGTTAATCAGGTTTTGAAGGTTCAAGACTCTGTGGATTTGGCCTTCTCATTTTTTGCTTGGGCCAAGACAAGAAAAGGATACAAGCACGATTATTTTACTTATAAGAGTATCATTAAAGCCCTAATACATGGGCAGCGGTTTGATTTACTGTTGCGAGTTCTCGAAGAGATGGATGCTGTAGGATTTGAAATTCACAGGTCCATTTTTAGGCTTCTTATTGCTGGCTATGTGCGGGCCGGGTTAATAGAGACAGCAACTGAGACATTTTATCGGATGATTAACTCGGGTTGTAGGGCCTTTGGTATAGATTATAATCAGTTTATTGGTGTTCTCATTCAACGCAACCAACTTGAGTTGGCGAAGAAAATTTATTTGCAGATGGTGCAAGGTGGCTTTTCATTGATTATTTTAACCTATTCAAAGTTTGTCCGTGCCCTCTGCAAGGCAAATGAGTTCGAATTTGCTTGTGACCTTTACGTTGATATGAGTAGAAGAGGTCATACTTTAGATATTTTGACTTATAATATATTTATTCGATGCGTCTGTCAGAACAAGAAATTAGACAGGGCACTGGAGATTTTGGATCAAATGGGTGAGAGTGGTTGCAGTCCTGATGTTGTGACTTACACGACAGTTATTGATGGCTTGTGTAAGGCAGAGAGAGTGTGGCATGCTTATGATGTTTGGAATAGGATGCTACAGGAAGGTTGTGAACCAGATGCGGTAGCGTGTGGAGCATTGATACACGGCCTTTGTAATGAGGGAAAAGTTGACGCAGCCTATAATCTGTTCATGAAAATGATCAAAGACATTGCTTTTAACAGCTCTGTATATAATGCCCTGATTGGCGCTTTTTGCAAAGCAGGCAAAGGGTCTAAAGCTGAAATTCTTGCTGCCTTTATGGAGAGGAATGGCTGCCTTCCAGATGTGGTTACTTACAATTCTTTGATCAGCTATCACTGCAAGGAAGGTCATTTGAATGAAGCTCAGAGGCTGATTCTAAAAATGACAAATAAGGGTATTGTTCCTAACAGCTATAGTTACAATGCGCTAATTGATGGCTTCTGCAAGGCAAGCAAATTGGACAAAGGCTATCTGCTAGTATCTCAAACGATGGAGGTTGCTGGCTTAAGTGACGTTGTTTCATACAACACACTTATTAATGCACTTTGCAAACTTCGTAGAACTGGTACTGCTTATAAGCTGCTGAGTGAAATGGTAGAGAAAGGTATTGTTCCAGATATTGTCACCTACACTGCGTTGATAAATGGGTTTTTTGAAGAAGGTCATCCTGACCTCGCAGAGGAGCTTTTCCACGAGATGTGGAGGGAAGGTTTTACGCCTGATGTGATTACCTATACCACTGTGATTAATCACTTCTGCAAGATGGGTAGGACTGACCAGGCTTGTGATCTGCTCTCTGAGATGGCAAGAAAGGGATTTAATCCTGATGTGGTTTCATACAATGCTTTAATAAATGGGCTTTGCAAATCGTTTAGAATAAGTGAGGCTGTTGAACTTTTTGAAGAAATGATAGAGAGTGGTTGCTATCCTGATGAGCATACTTACAGTCTGCTGATTAGAGGTCTTTGCCGAGAAGAAAAGCTGAGTATAGCTTGTAAACTTTGGGATCAAATGATGGAGAAAGGCTTCATCCTTGATTCAAGCACTCGTGAAATTTTGGTTGACACTGTTCGAAGGAAGGGCACGACTGAAGGGAATACAAAACGGGTACTATTATAACTTTCCAGATTTTGCGTACGGTACCTGTTCTATGTATCACACATCACTCTTCCTACTAGCTGATAATAGGGATACTTTTAAATGATGCTTCGCACCTTTTTGAACAAGCTTATGCTAAGAACTAGAGATCAAAATTATCTATCTTCCTTTTTCCCGTTGAACAATTTGTTCAATTAGACTTTTGTTCGTGGCTTTCTTTAATTTGTATATATTTACTTATTTTTATGGTGAAGCTCTCGTAAAGGCTGGAGTTCCAGGCTAGAGAATGGGCTGTCATTCATTCCTGCTTAGTTTCTAAGCAAGCAATATTTTAACAAGGGGTTTTCAAACACGCTAATTAGACAAAAGTACACTCACGGGCATGACTACCATACTGTTGCTCCTCGATCAAACAGGTTTGGATGATACTTATATCCGCAGTTAAGTGTTTTCTACCCAAAATGTTTTTCTGAGTTCCTAGTAGTATGGAGAAAATCCAATAAGATAATTCCTTAATCCTGTTTGGGTCTTGTAATGCAGGTAGAGATGCATTTGTCTTAATGGTGGCAGATGTTTCACACAAGGTTGGCCATGATGATGGTATTTTTTGAATTGGATGCAGGCGAATACGGTGGTTCACAATGGCCCTGGGATGCATGTTAGCTAAAATTCCTCATTCAACCGTATAAGTAGGCTTTCTTCTAACCATGGCCATCAAGACTACTTTTCTGCCTTTCAAATGTTTTTACTCATTTGCTTATGTGTTTTAACTTTTCCCTTGTGCCAAAATTTAATGGAAAGCTGTTGTTGTCCAATGTATGCGTTTTATTTTCAATTCTTCAGCCCGTCACTATTTTTTTCCAAAAGAAAAAAATCATTATATTCGTATTTATGAATACACATGTTAATGTTACTGTCCAGACTCCACCCAGGACTGATCATAAAAAAAACTTCCTTAACTGACCTTTTACCATACCGGCTCTGAGACTCTTCTTTCTTACGTAAAATCGGACTTAGACATTGGAAAAAGCCGAAAATTTTCTATATACATTAACCCAAAACTAGTACAAGCTACCCAAAATAGGACTTAGATTTTTTGGTACGTAGGCTTAAAAAGAAATACTGTCTCCATTGAAAAATTGTTAGCTAAAAATATCAGTAACTAAAGGTGAAACTTCATGGTTTCAGAATCTTGGCCGTCCCTGAATTCATATAGCCGAAAGAACCAGAATGCATTGTCAATGCTTCCTTTGACAGCTCATCTGCTTTCTGATTCAACTTTCTATAGAAATGTCTGAAGAAAGTCCATTGAAAAATTTGTCAAGTCTTTTAAATCTCTTGCAACAAAGGACCAAGGAATGCATTCTCCATCACATTTTTTTTGCATGCAGAATCAATCACTATTTTAGAATCTCCCTTAACCTGATTTTTGTTTATACCCTTCCTGTTAGCAAGGTATAGAAGAGTTTGAAGTGCAGTGAACTCCGTCTTTGTGTTTGTGCCCCTTCCAGGGGCATACAGAATATGGAAATAATGATTATGGTTCCAAGTGTTAGACTACCCCAACCCTGCATTTGGGCGGGTCTCCTTCGCTTGCGCCATTGAAGAATACCATGGAATGTCCAAGTCCAACCGTGGCATGATTAGCAGCACTCTTTGTTTCCTCTGTTTTGGCTCCATACTGTACTATTTGGAAAGCTTTTCATTGAGACCTGCTATTACCACTGTAGGGACTTTCTTATCCTGAAAGATACTGGAATTGCGAGTCCACCATAAACCATAAAACTTGGAAAGCATCCATATTCTTTCACCAAAGCATCCTGTAGCCATTCCTGAACACATTCCTTCTGACTTGAGTTTTTCCATGTAGCTTTAGGATTGAAATATTGCACCACCTGAGCCCAAACTTGCACTTCATAGGGACAAGATACAAACAAGTGAGAGATAGATTCTTCATTAGATTTATAGTGAGGACATGTGTTTGGACCTGTCCATCCTCTTGTAATACCATTATCCCATGAGAGTTATTTGTTGTTTAAGGCAAGCCATAATACAATTTTACATTTTAGAGGCCCATGAATTTTCTATATGGGATCCCAGCACCACTATCTCTTGTATATAAACTGAGCTTCAATCTCTGCTTTGTATCATAACATGACAGTGAAATCACCCGTGCTGGAATTTTCTGACCAGCAAAGGGCATCATTTATTCTTCAGATAACCTAATAGAGTTAGAGCATAATTTACTGACATAATGGCTCCACTCAGCTGCTTCATCCCCACTCAGACCTATATCAGCAGCTAATACCCAACACCTTCTGCCCCACTCCCGAGGATTTTGAGCTTTGGCATCTGCTAGGGAGAAAATACTTGCTTCATGGAGAATTCAGACGAGATTGTTAGACAGGTGAAATTCCTCGTTTGCTCCCAACCAGTTGTCCTCCCCTATTCTAACCCTCCTCTTGATTCCCACCTTCCAAATTGTCCAGTTTCCAACTTGCGAAAAAGCAGCTACCAATGCCTTCCAGACTATGGAATCTTTTTTTGAGGTTTTAGTAGGCAACCCGTACCATTCATCAATTGACATCTCATTAAGGTATTTTTACCTCCTCACTCTTCTCCATAACGAGACATTGAGAGTAAGTCGCCACAGGATTCTGGATGCTAAAGATTGAGCAAATAGATATATGTTTTTGAGACCCTAGCTTCCCAACATTTTTGGCTTTGTGACCTTTGTCCATTTTACCAAAGAATTGCCATTCGAATGGTGATTACCATACCATAAGAACTGAAAGCTTATTTTCCGAATTTTGGTAAGAATACACTTGCAATGGACACCCAATATACTGGAATGATTATTAGGACTGATTTAAGAAGAACTAAGCATCCTACCTTGGAGAGCAACTTGTTAACCCACAAAGATATCTGGGCCTCCACTATTTTAAAAAGCCATAACTAATCAATGAATCTGTAAGAGTTAGGCTTGATGAAAAAACCTAAATACTTAAACCCCGAATCAAGGCCCTTCTGAGAAAAGGGAAGCAGATTATCCAACTAATTCATTAAATCGACAGAAAGAAATTTGTCAACAAACATGACTTAGAAATATTTATTTCCACACCTGTGGCTTTATTGTACAGCTCCAAAATTAATTGACAACCTGAATGTCGTGCATTGAACTTGCTCTGAAAAGCAAGACATCATCCACAAATAAAAGGTGTGATATGAATTTTGAAGGAGTAATCTTTACTCCCCTTAATTCACCTTTTGTTCCAGCATCAGCCATAAGTTTGCTAAGACCTTGACCACCAAAAGATAAAGGATTGGCGATAAAGGACATCCCTGCCTTAGGTCTCTATTGACATGGAAGAACTTAGAGGGGGCTCCATTTTCCAACATGCAAAGGAGACTGATTGCACACACCCCAGATCCAGATGATTCTGTTGAGATTCATACCTAGCTGTAGTAGAATTAAACACATATAATTCCAATTGACCTTGTCATAAGCCTTAGACAAGTCCAATTTGAGGATCATCGCCGAAAGTTTGGACTGCTTGATAGAATAGAGAGCTTCCTGTGTCAAAGCAACAACATGCTTTGGACCCCAACTTATATATCACATTGCAGCATGAGATTGGACGAGTCATTAAGAGAGGAAGCTTCTTGCTTTTTTGGAATGACTCTGATAAAGGTGGAGTTCAAGACTCCAAGCATCTTTCCAGATCATTTAGATTCCTGGACTACTCCCAATAGGTCATTTTTTATGACATCATAGAAGCTTGTATAAAACTTCACTGTAAGCCTATCCAGACCTGGGATTTCCTTTTTTCAACGAAAATAGAGTAATTTCTTTCTTCAAGACCTCGACTTGCAAACTGTTATTCATTTCTTCATTGATAGCTGTTAAAATTGGCAACTAGGGTCAAACTCCATGTGGGTCATCTTTTTTTTATGGCAGCTGATATTTTTCTTGGATCCCTCTCATCGAGAGGTGTAGGATTGATCTAAAGATCATTCGATTCCGATAAGTATTCATGGAGTTATGAATTTATTTGCGTTATAAGACAATTCGTCAAGGTCAGCTAGCAACCAAATAAACCCCACATGTGCTCAATGTTTTAGTATAAATAGAGGTGGCTTTCAAGTGTTTTCAACACACTTGGGATCTCTTCCTCTCTCTACTTGTCTTTGGGTTTTAGTAGGAGGAGAGATCCTAAGGAATAACATTGTCCTGATCCAGAGGCCAGAAAGCCGGCACTGCCGGAAAAGCTGGAAATGCCGGAAAAGCCAGAAAAGCCGGAACTGCTGGAAAAGCCGGAACAGCCAGAAAAGCCGGAATAGCCGGAAAAGCCGAAAATGTCGGAAAAGTCGGAACTGCCAGAAAAGCCGGAAAAGTCGGAAAAGCCGGAACTGTCGGAAAAGCTGGAACTGCTGGAAAAGCCGGAACTGCTGGAACTGCCGGGAATTGTCGAGAACTGCCGGGAACAACCGGGACCACTGGAACTGCCGGGAACAACCGGGACTGCTGGAACTGCCAGAACTGTCTAAACTGCTGGAGCATCTGCCTCTGAAGGAGAGCAACATGCAAGGGACAACTAACTAACATTGGGACAGTTGTATGGTACTTGGCAGCAAATACACCAAGCATGCAATGTTACAACTAGCATGCAAGGGACAACTAGCATGCAACAACAAGCATGCTAGGGACAACAAGCAAGCAAGGGGCAACAAGCAAGCAAGGTGCAGCCAACACATAGGTCAGGATGGCAACATGGTGCAACAATGGCACATAATGCAGTACAGTGATGGGCACAGTCATGATTAATGACGCGTGATGAGATGCAGCATAGTGATGATGGGTGCAGCATGGTGCAGCGCAGTGAGGTGCAGCATGATGGCGAAATGCAGCACAACGATAGGTTGAAGCAGCATGTCTTCAACTGATCTCATGTATCATCTTTTTAGAGATGATCTATGCTCTTATCTAGATAAGTCAAAGTGTTGACTTCTGTTGTAAACGTATTATCTCTCTCTCTCTCTGTTGAAATATTGAAGAACATATAAGAAGTATTGATCAAGGGTTTCCCCACATTGAGGTTTTTCCCTGGTTAGCGCCACATCTTGTGTCCTCTTGTCTTGACTTGTCTTCTGCGATTTATGTTTATGTTCTATCTGCAGTTTACTTTAATGCTGATATGAGTGTTAATCTGGAAAAGATATGGAGCTAACTGTGAAAATTGAAATAAATTGCTCTAAGCATAGAACATACCTAAAATTAACATGGTATCAGAAAGCCTGAGTGAAGACAATGCCAGCAAGAGTGAAAGAGCAATCACCGAAGACAGTTGGGAAAGGACAAAAGGATCAGTGGATTCCTCATCCCTCTTCAAATTCACCAAGGGTGAAGTCAAAGCAGAGAATATTATTAGAATGGCGCAGTGGAATATGGCCTACCTAAAGATCACTTCATTAGAAGACCGAATCTCAGGGTGGAAGGAAAGGCAGATAACTAGTACGTCCATTATGCGAAGGAGTGTTCGAATGGCAGGGACACATCACTTGATGATGATAACAATCATTCCAAGGACATCTTCAATGATCATAGGAATGACAGGTAATGCAGGTCATCAAGGAAATGGCCGACTCTTCATACAAAGCAAGGAACCCCAGGTATGAAGAATCAAATGTTGTTTCTGATAAGACAAAGAAGCGTTATCTTGTATTGGCCCTCTCCTTTAGATTCTTTGGGAATCTGACTTACAGATTGTAGTGCTTCAAGGCACTTCATCGGATAGATGGGTGCACTCTCTAATTTGGTAGAGATTTAAACAATCGTGGGATTATACTTGGAGCCGATGCCACCTATTCTGGAAAGGGTGTAGGGAATGTTAACTCTCAATTGAATAAGGGTAACTTGATTCATTTACAAAATCTCTTTTATGTACCTAATCGCAAGAAGAACCTGGTGTCCATCTCAGAAATGGAAGTCAAAGGTTTCAGGGTGGCATTCATTGATGGAAAGAGATGTCTGAATTCAAGTAGAGCATGAAGGTACACGTCTAAGATGTATAAGGGGACCATTCCCCTCATGCAATAGGTCCACAGGTTTGGAACAACTTGAGGAGTTTGAGATTCATGATCGGGAATCTCATGTATACAGGTGCAAGAAAGCCCTCTATGGCTTGAAGCAAAACACCCCGAGTGTAGTATGAGAGGATTGATAGCTGTCTGATGAAGCTGAGATTCACTAGGAGTGAAACCGATCCAAACCATTACCCGAAGGTTGTGGATGATAGACCTTTCATACCGGCACCTTATGAGGATGACCTATTTCTGACAGGTGCAAACCCTCTCATTTGCAGAAGTAAGAGGGAGTTGGATTCCGGATGTGGAATGATAAATTGCAAGCCCGTGACTACGTCGAGGATCTTAACTTCTAGAAGTTATATGCTAGTGATGTCGGACCAGATTTGGGAAATGCCTCTGAGTTTCATAAACTCATTAGCGTTGATGTTCTTGGTGAACTTCTGTTCGGACATATGTTTTGCAGTTAGCATGGTGAGCTCATATTTGGTTGAGTTTCACTGGATTGGTGCCAAGAATCTTCTGAGATATCTTCGGGGCACAATTTCTCATGGATTGAGATACACTGCCGGAAATATGAAATTGCATGATTATTCGAATGCTAACTGGGCAAGCAGTGTGGAGGATCACTAGAGCACTTCTCAGTGCTGGTTCTCTTTGGATTTTGCTTCGATATCATGGATGAGCAGGAAGCAGAAGTCGGTTGCTATAGGCACCGCCAAGACCGAATACATAGCTACGAGTATGATCTCGTGTGAAGCTGCATGGTTGCAGAAGCTCTTAAGTGAGCTATTTGTACACATGATGAATACAACTGTGATTCTCTGTGACAACCAGAGGGGGGATTCGATTATTGAGGAATCCTGTATTCGATGATTGCTCCAGTAGATAGACATCAGATACTGCCTTATATGCGATATGGTAAGTCGATGAGCGAGGAGGCTCCATCGCATTAAGACTGATGTACAGGTCGCAGACATTTTGTCAAAGCCTCGGGGAAAGGTCAAATCTGTGACTTTCCTGAACGACTTGGAGTCGTTGAGAGACCTTCTTATAAGGGTCTTGCATGTTGCATGCATTGAGCTCTGGGAGCTTTGGGGGCCTTGGGGTACTTACTGGAGCAACATACGACCACAGGGCGACTCTCCCTCCCCTAGTGGTGCGCTATGAATAGGATGATTAGTTCTTCTATGGGCCAAGATGATTAGTTCTCTTGTGGCAACTGTGGAACAGGATGATTAGTTCTCATGTGGGTCGGGATGATTAGTTCTCTCGTGGTAACTGTGGAACAGGATGATTAGTTCTCTTGTGGGCCAGGATGATTAGTTCTCCCGTGGAAACTGTGGAACAGGATGATTAGTTCTCCTGTGGGCTAGGATGATTTGTTCTACGTGGCGATTGTGGAACAGGATGATTAGTTCTCCTGTGGGCCAGGATGATTAGTTCTCTGTGGCATCCACTGACAGGATGATCAGTTCTCCTATTGAGGCATCCTATCCATGCGGTCTGGGACTCATGGGAAGTACCTCTCATCTGATCAATGAGCAGGTAAATGAGTACTATCGATGGATGCATCGCTGTATCTACTGTACTCCCTATGCTAGGATGACCTCCATTGATCTGGGATCAGTATGAGTGGTTTGAGACACTCTCTTGTGATATTGATATGGGATCAATAAAACTCACTTTGGGTTAGTAAGGGTGATGTGACACACTCTCTTCAGATGAAACTGACTTCGCGTCAGTAGAGAATGGTATGAGACATTTTCGATCAATTCTTCTTCTCCATGGTTCAGTAGAGTAGAGCAAAGCAGAGCTCAGCAGAGCAGAGCTTAGTAGATCAAAGCAGAGCAGAGTTCAGCAGATCAGAGCAAAGCAGAGTAGTGTAGGGCATTGATGGCAGAGATGCTACAGTCGGACATATGGATCAATGGATGGAGTTCTCCCTAGTTGAGAGGGAATGTTAAAATTGGCAACTAGGGTCAAACTCCATGTGGGTCATCTTATTTATGGCAATTGATATATTTCTTGGATCCCTCTCATCGAGAGGTGTAGGATTGATCTAAAGATCATCCGATTCCGATAAGTATTCATGGAGTTATGAATTTATTTGCATTATAAGACAATTCGTCAAGGTCGGCTAGCAACCAAATAAATCCCACATGTGTTCAACGTTTTAGTATAAATAGAGGTGGCCTTCAAATCATTTCAACACCCTTGGGATCTCTTCCTCTTTCTACTTGTCTTTGGGTTTTAGTAGGAGGAGAGATTCTAAGGAATAACGTTGTCCTGATCCAGAGCCCAGAAAGCCGGAATTGCTGGAAAAGCTGGAACTGTCGGAAAAGTTGGAACTGTCGGAAAAGCTGGAATAGCCAGAAATGTGCCGGAATTGCTAGAAAAGCTGGAACTGTTGGAAAAGCCGGAAATGCCGGAAATGCCGGAAACGCCAGAACTGCCGTAAAAGTCAGAAAAGCCGGAACTGCCAGAAAAGCAGGAATTGCCGGAAAAGTCGGAACTGCCGTGACTGTTGGAACTACCAGGAACAACCGAAACTGCTGGAACTACCAGGAACAACCAGAACTGCTGGGAACTGCCAGAACTGCCGCGAATTGCCAAAAACGCTGGAGCATCTGTCTCCGAAGGAGAGCAGCATGCAAGGGACAACTAACTAACATTGGGACAGTTGTATGGTACTTAGCAACAAATACACCAAGCATGCAATGTTACAACTAGCATGCAAGGGACAATTAGCATGTAACAACAAGCATGCTAAGGACAACAAGCATACTAGGGACAACAAGCAAGCAAGGGACAACAAGCAAGCAAAGTGCAGCCAACACATAGGTCAGGATGGCAACATGGTGCAACAATGGCACATAATGCAGTACAATGATGAGTATAGTCATGATTAATGAAGCATGATGAGATGCAACATAGTGATGATGGGTGTATCATGGTGCAGCGTGGTGAGGTGCAGCATGATGACGAAATGCAACACAATGATAGGTGAAGGAGTCACCTTGGAGAACTAGTTGAAGCAGCATGTTTTCAACTGATCTCATGTATCATCTTCTTAGAGATGATCTATGCTTTTATCTAGATAAGTCAAAGTGTTGACTTCTGTTGTAAACATACTATCTCTCTCTCTCTGCTGAACTATTGAAGAACATATAAGAAGAATTGATCAAGGGTTTCCCCACATTGGGGTTTTTCCCTGGCTAGCACCACATCTTGTGTCCTCTTGTCTTTGCTTGTCTTTTGTGATTTATGTTTATGTTCTATCTGCAGTTTACTTTAATGCTGATGTGATTGCTAATCTGCAAAAGATATGGAGTTAATTGTGAAAATTGAAATAAATTGCTCTAAGCATAGAACATACCTAAAATTAACAATAGCTCGAGGAACTAACCTGAGGATATAAAGGAGCTCCAGAATTGGACATTCTCGATTCTCCTTAAAAACGGAATTGGAGTGTCTTGCCCTTGCCATAACCTTTTCTTTGAAAGACCTCACCAACTCTCTGTCAGAATTTTGAATCTCCCATAATGTTTAGGCTTTTTCGAAAGTTATCAAACTTGTGAAAAAATTTAGTATTGCTTTCCCCTTCCTGAATTTTCAAGGCCCAACTTCTAAGATGCCATGCAATTTCCTCCTTTGCCAAGAGGTCTTGTTTAACTGATTCTAGAGATATCAAATTGGAACGGTTCTCATTGGAGAAAATATCGAACGAATTTTCCTCAAAAGGCCTTTTAATATTTAACTTTATTTCTTATAGGAGGGCTTGAGAGTTATCTTTAAAAGTGGCAAACCAAATCTTGGACTTTGCTTTCAATTTGGAAATGTTATTTTCAAACTATTGCATAAAAGAAGATGAAAGAAGATGGAAGATCTTAGCTAAAGGGGACCCATATCTCTTCGATCATCTTTTTATAGTCTTCCTCTAAGAGCCAGGCAGTGTTAAACTTTAGGGTAGTTGTTGGCTTCCCGTCATCGTCGATTTTGAAGAGAATAGGAAGGTGGTTATATTGACTCCTAGATGCTAACCCATGATTTAAGAAGAAAGGAATACCCTAGCATAGGCTTAGAGACAAGGAAACAATCGATCCTCTTTGAGACCATTTCTTTGTTTCTTCTAAAATTCCTCCACGTTGGGAAGATCTTTATTGGCTCCATGTCCTCTAGTTTATGAGTCTCAAAGAAGTGATAAAAAAATTCTCCCAAAGAGTCCTATCCTGGATGGGTCTCACGTACCTCATGTAATGAAAGAGTGAGGTTTAGATCACCACCTAAAATAATGTTTGTATCATCAAAACTCTTGAATCCGCTAGACTCCCAGAAGGGCCTTCTATCCAAATAGAGACCATATAGGTTTATTACTTTTAGACAAAAGCCCAACTCCTTTAATTATAATTCTATCGAAATGGCCGATCTTAAGGTTGTTGTCAAAAAAGCTTGGAAAGCAGTAATCATGCTATTAATAATCCTCTTAATAGGCCTTCCGTATCCATAGTGCTAAGGACCATCCACTTAATGAAAGTTTAAAAGCAACTCGAGCTTTTGAGCTTGCAACCACTATTTCTTGAATTAATATTATTCTAGGATCATGAGCTCTTATGATCTCTTTGAGTGCAAACATTTTTTGAGCACCCCTACTATCATTATTGTTTGACATTAGAGATTTTCTATGTATAAATGCTTAATGATCCTATTGTCATTATTCATTACTGTACAAATGCGTCTCTTCATGATCCTACTATCATTATTGTTTTATAGTTGAGATTTTCTATGTATAAATGCTTAATGATGAATGTGATACAAGAAGTATTAAGTGAGAAATCATTAGAAGTAATTATCAGAGTAGGAAATCATGAAAAATCAGTAGGGTATTAGAGCTATGGTGAAAGAGCAACCTTGTTAAAGACTTGTAACTCTAAACTAGCAAGAGAGAATAAGTCAACAATGTTTTTGACCAAGACAAAGAGAGATCAAAATTTTATTTGAAGCCTAAGAAGGATGAATTTTGCAATAGGAGGCCATGAAGGCCTTAGGGTTGGTTTCAAGGGGGCTGAAAAGGCCTCAATATGATAGCACAAAGGTAGACAAGCCTCAAAGGTAGTCGAAAGATGTGCGGGCTTGTGAAGCACAAAAAGGGGTCATTGGTAGCGAGAAAAGGCTTGATCCAAATTGGTTAGGTAGTTCTCCATGGATATCAAATCAATGATCCCAGAAATGTAATATCTATGTTAAGGTTGATTCTCTAATCATACCATTGCTTGATTCACTCACAATGGCTTTTATGTAATATTGTTTGGGATCAATTCTTTTGATAATATTCTTGTAGATCTCAGCTAGCTTCAAGAAGAATATATTGATGCCTTATTTGCCAACATTCAATAGCATTGCCCACATTGAAAATATTGACAATGAAGGGATAAAATTGCATAGGATTGTGAGTTTGATAGCTGAGTTGCAGGACCAAGTATAGGCCTGGTTAAAAGCCAAGACTCATCCTAACTGAACGTTAAAATGCTGATCACTTGAAGGACAAATCACCTAGCATGGAGACCGTATTCTTCTACAACAGGACACTAAATTGCTCAATAGTTGGCATACTAAGAGATCGAGTTTTATGGGAGTCAATTGCATTAATTGTCAGGAGGTCAAGAAGACTTATTTGAAGAATTTGCAAATGACTCCATTGTAAAAGAAGTTAGGAACATGTTCGTGCCACTTGATGATTGTTGATGGAGCTAGTTCACTTGGAAGATGCTATAGAGGGCATTGGAATGCCATAGTCTTTGAAGACACCTTACTTCCTTGAAGTATTCCCTGGAGATTTGAAGTATTGTTGATGATAGTTGGAGGGTGTTGTTTCTTTACAATGTTGATCAATAAAAGGTGTAGAATACAAGTCTTATAAAGACTATATTGGATCAATGATCTTGATACATTTGCTTGGACTAGATGGAAGATTCCTTGACTTTGTGGACGACATCATCTCATATGTAGAGGAGCTCGTGTACTGTAGGAAGATGTAAGGTCACTACACGCGATGTTCAGTAGCATATACGCTGTCTTGGTATTTCAAGAAGTAATGACATCATCATAGTTTTGAATTTGGTTCAAAGTTCGAAAAGGCATAAAGACAAGATAAGGCTTGCTAAGGATGGACCAAGTATGTTCCATACACTTGTGAAGTGTGATATGTTGGATTGAAGTTTTTATATGAACCTGTGTAGGGATATTTCCTTTGGTTGCATTATACGACATGATATGTGTTTAGAAGCAGAGTGCTTTTATCTAAAATATTAATGCCATATACCTTGTACTACTGTAGAAATATCTTGTATGACTGATATGTAGAAGATGCCTTGCGTTATACTATTGTGATTATGATTGTATTGGCTAAGATATGTTGCTGGTGCTAAGGTACCATTGCTTGATTCTGATTGTTGCTAGAGCAGATTAGCACATGCCAGAGTTTTCCTTCAAGCATTTGAGATATGATCAATTTGATTTGATTCAAGAAAGTTACTCAAGAATCAGAGGGAGTTGAGACGAAAGACTCACGCATAGAGCAAGAGAAGTCTTAACACTTGTGCTATGAGCCCTTCTTGGAAGAATTGATAGTCTTAGGGTTTGTAAACACTAGAAAAATATTAAAAAAGAAAACCCTAGGGTTTGTGGATAAAATCCTAGAGCTAGATCCAAAGTATTGAAAGTCGATGATTATGCTAAACGAAGAAAACCTAGCTCA
This sequence comes from Pinus taeda, assembly GCA_000404065.3. Taxonomy (NCBI): domain Eukaryota; kingdom Viridiplantae; phylum Streptophyta; class Pinopsida; order Pinales; family Pinaceae; genus Pinus; species Pinus taeda. The sequence goes on along the minus strand of APFE030455073.1, from coordinate 155,731 downwards.
TGCAAGGAAGGAAAAGCAAGCAACATGCATTAATGGCTAATGATGAGGATGAAAATGATGAGTTTGTAAATGGACTTCAATGATTTCTGCAAGAAGGCAAGGATCAAGAGGGAGTTGACAAGTTCCTTGCAATCCTCAAGATCAAAAGATAAGCATTTCATATTTTTTTTCTTCCTTGATTATTATTACTTTATTTTTCGTTAGCCTCTTTGTATCTTTTGCTTGGTTATAATTGTTTCTTCCATGATCTCCTAATGAGGGTTGTAGGCACATCGTGAAGGCTTTGGCAGCAAATGAAAGCATTGGGAAGAACGAAACAAAGCTTTTGACAAGAGGATTCTTCTAGAATGATTTGTGTTCAAGAGGGAGAAATTATACTGACATCTAGAATTGTGGCTAATGACCAGAAGAGCTCCTAGTTCAGAGGGAGTATGTAGGCTAGCAAGTTTGAAGGATACTATGATAGAGGAAATTGTGTTGAAGAGAAGTCAGTGGTGACTTCCAAGTGGGTCTATGAAACAAGTATGTGGTAGATGGCAACATAAAGAAGTACAAAGCGAGTATTCTCCCAGGAAGAGGGAGAGGACTATGAAGAGACATTTGCTCTAGTTGTCAGGTACACTTCTATTAAAATTATTATTTTTGTTGCTTTTGTTATGGATTGGAAATTACATTAGGTGGATGTGGAGATCGCTTTCCTCAATGAAGTAATAAAGGAAGAAGAAGTGTACATAGAACTACCTCAGGGCTTTGAGGTACATGAGAGGGAATCTCATGTTTGCATACCAAAGAAGGCTTTGTACAAACCTCGGGCATGGTATTCTAGGATGGGTGGATATATAATGAGTCTTGGTTGATCTTGTTATCATATGACTTGTTTTTGATGGGAGCAGAAGGACTCTTGTGACCAAGGGAGCAGCAGTGGCAGGAGGATTTGCCTTCACGATAGAGGGAGTAATCAAGCCTTGCTTCAGTGTTAAAGGGAGTTGACCTTTGAGTTCGAAATGAAATATCTTGGATGGATACATTACTTCTTGGGACTAGAAGTGTGGCAAAAGCCGGGTGAGATCTTCCTTGGTCAAAGTAAGTATATTATTACGTTTCTTCAGAAATTTGGAGTGATCGTTAACAAGTCCATGGCCATTCCCATGGTTACCAATCTAAAGAAGCTAAGTGGCAGAGGGAGCAGATAGGATTGCCGCTGCAGGGCTTGTTACAGAGGGAGCACCCAATTAAGGTGATCAAAAATCGACTGTGGTAACGAATCCAGTGAAGGAAGCCAGTCAGTTTATGATTGAGCCAAGGCACATGGCTCTAGCATGTATTGAGATATCTACATGGCACAATCAATTATGAGTTGAGATATGTCTAAATTGATGAAATACAACTGCAGGAATAGATTGATTGGGCAGAGAGTGCAAAAGACAGGAAGAGCACATCAGGGTTTTGTTTCAGGATGAGCAGGAAGCAGACATCTGTCGCACTCAACATTGTATATTGCAGCTAGTTTGGCGAGTTGTGAAGCAAGTGTAAGCTACTTGTAGGATTGTTTGATCTAGTGCAGGAGACGATTGTGATGACAGGTCGAAGCACATTAAGTACCACTATATTTAAGACATGGTATAGAAGGGAGCAATGAGGCTCCAATGCATTTCTATAGTTGAAGGATACTGACATTCTCACAAAGTCTCTGTCCTAGGGTGAAGTTTGTATACTTTAGGGACAAGCTTTGAGTGGTTGAGAATGCTTCCCTTGGTTAAAGGGAGTGTTGATGTTGTAGCATCAAGGGGCAAAGATTCTCCCTAGGTTAGGATATTGACAGGTCAAAAGTATTGACTAGGGGCCATGTAATGTGGCTAGGGAGAATGGCTTAGAGAGCATCAAGGCTCAGAGTGCTCCCCTCAATTGCCAAGAGATACTTGGTTAGTGGGTAGAGTGAGTGCCTTTAGCATTGGGCAAGTATGTTACCATTCAATTAGCATGCATGAATGGTAATAGCCCAGGGTTTCACCATAGGTCACAGGTGTTGACCAGGTTGCAGGTGACGACTTGGATAATTGGTGAATGAGGACTGGTCTTGACACTAGAAGGTAAAAAGGCCAGTGGTGTTGAAAAATGTGTAACTAGGTTCGGTCTCCATAAATATGAAATGTACTTTTGATTCTTGTATATTGTAAAATGAAAGAAAAATTATTATTATTATTTTTGGAGCATGGGTTTCATGCTCAAGGTCTTTTATTTTAGAGGTCAAGCACCCATTAAGTGCTTTGAGGGTTTATCTTAGGTCAAGAAGTCTCAAGAGTCATTGTCATAAGTTGAAGACCCCATAGGGCACATTGTATCTTGTAAAAAAAATTATTATTGTCATTAAAAGTGTCATAATACTCTTCAAGACCAAGTTGGCTTGATCGCTGGGAAGTCAGCATATTTTGAGGAGCCACGTCCACCTTAAGAAGCCTATATAAAAGAGGGAAATCGACCTCCTTGGAACTCATTCATCACTCACTCATTCAAGCAAAGAAGGAAGACAAATAAGGCAACAAAGAAGGAAGAGGATGAAGAAGATTTGTTTATGGGATAATTCTCTCTCACACATGTGAAAAAGGAAGCTAGGGTTTGCTGCTTCAAGGTCGAAATTCTCTATGTGCTGGAAGAGGATCAAAATTGTTGGAAAAAGGACTCAATAGGTCATCTTCTAGCCCTAGACAAGGAAGCAAGGTAAGCGAAGTTGCCGGGAGGCCTTGGAAGGATAATTTCGGTCACACGTGTGGAAGCAGTGGCAGTTGTTGGGGGCCGAAAATTTCAGACTTGTAGTAGAGGCCGAAATTCCGAAGCTAGGGGGTCGTAGTTGTGCTA
>APFE030455073.1:59016-133989 GCA_000404065.3 Pinus taeda | reverse complement strand
GTTTCCTATGGATTGTTTGAGCATTCTTCTCCTCCATCTTGTAGCCTTCTTTTGAACCTTCCATATGACTTTTCATAGCTATCTTCTCTTTTGTGTGAGCTCTACACCTGCAACCAATCAACTTCCTTCTAAGTTGATCTTCTCACCAAGTTTCTCCTATGCTTGGTCTCCAAGTCCTCTTTCCTTAGAACTTGCGCTGAGCAATCTTGTTCTCTTTTTCTGGTTGCTATACTCACTACTCTTAAGGACTCCTCTGTCCCTAGGTTGCACGAAACAAGGAAACGGGGAAGAGTTTCCGAAACGGGAAGCGATACAAAACGCGACCTCCCCAAATTTTGGAAACGGGGAAACATGAATATATATATATATGTGCAATCATAAAGCATAAATGATACATTATAATTTATGACATTTAAACATTAAGATTAAATTTACATCACATTTACTCATAAATGATCACATAATGAAAATAAAAATATCGGAATATCCAAAAACAACTTTTATTATATATCCAAATCTCAAAATCAGCTTTTATTTATATTAATATATGAGGATGCAAGTACAATAAAGACTATAAGGCTGCAAGAGAGAGATCCAAATCAAGATTTTTTGTATCCACATCCCATTCTTTAGAAGGACCACTGTTGTATTGGGAGTCTCCTCCTACATAGTCGAACGACCTTAGTGCTCTTGATTAAATTCAAGTTTCATACCCTAGTACCCTACATGCTCTTGATTATTGGGAGTTTCCCCTGCATAGAGGGTTTGGTTCTCTTGATTAAATACAAGTTCCATACCCTAGTATATGATAAAATCCAATGGAAACATTACAATCCCCCCAATCTTGAAATCCTGAAAAACAGATAAGTTTGCTGGATTTTGAGTGAGATCTTAAATTCTACTTTCTCCATATGAAATCCAATGATGGCGAAACCACTCTCAAACATCCTGAGTCATTTCATGGTAATGTTAAAAATTTAAGTAAAAGGATGAAAATGAATTTAAGAATTTAACATTAACATGAACTGCATATGTCTCAAACTTCCTGATGAACTGCATATCAACACTAGGGAAAAATTTACTTTTATAACTTTAGACACACATCTAGAAGCAACTGGAAGTCACTAGCATACCCTAAAAATAAATTAAAAAAATAAAATAAAAATAAAAACACAAGTAAATGCTGAAACATGGGTCGTACGACTGTGAAACACGTTTCTGGCCGTACTGGCCACGTTTCAGTTTCGTGAAACGTGGCAGTACGGCCGGAAACGTGTTTCACGGCCGTACCAAACGCGTTTCACCGTTTCGTACCGGTTTTTGTACAGAAACGTACCCCTGCCCCACGTTTCCTGCAACATAGCTCTGTCCCTCTCTATTCCAAGCCTCAACTGGAATGAGGTTCTGCTACAATCTCTAAGAACTTCCAAAAGTTCTTTTATAGTCTTATTGCTGTAATCTGATGCCAAACTTCATTCATTCAACATGCTGCTGTTTTCATACCTCTGTTGTCATAAATCTTTATAAGCAAGGTATCCTCGCTCTGATACCAAAATGACGCAACCTTAAGGCTGCTACCCCTCACATTTACCCACAGTATGCACAAATATGCATAAACACAACTGTCCCAGGTAATTGACTCTCAAAGGAGTCAAATCTTCATAATGTCAATGGTTAAGGCCCTTTATGAACAGTTCCTTTCTTTCGGAACCCAATCACCCCGCCTAAACCTTCCTATTGGGACTATTATCAACCCTCGAGTCCTCGTATAAGACTTCATTACCTCTTAAACACATACATATAACCTTTCCCTTCTTTACAAGGTTATATAACACTTATCGCATCAACCCTTCCATCATTGGACTTTATATATATATATATATAAAATCCCATATATCGACGCTATTTCCTTCATAACTCATTCAAGGGAAACACATGCAAACACAGGTTTCCGCACCTTGGTATAGTCTCTACACGGATCTCGAGTTAACCTCATCGCAATCGGCTATCGGAACTTTCCACGGATCATATCTCATATATGCCTTTATCGCCCCTTCTCTTCCGATATGTGACTATCAGAACGTTAAAATATAACTTTAACGCAATATAGAAATACACAGAAATCTCGCTTCGGACATGGTTAGCGGATTTCAAATATTATATATTTGCCACTATAGATCCATCGGGTTCGTCCCTCCGTTACACCGCTCCTCCGCACGTCGATAAGCCCGAACTCCGATTTGCTGATTTATCGCCATCGCGATATCGCATTATCGCTCATCGACGTATTGTTTTCCTCTATTCGCCGGTTCCTACTTCCTCCGATTTTGATTGCCGAATGAAATCAGGGCTGTCAATCCTGATTCCGATTCGACGGTCCTCGCTTAATCAGCTATCGGCGATCGCAAGGTTACAAGACCTGATCCCGTTGTCACACTTCTGCCGATGTGATGTATCAATGCTCAACGCTCCGATTTGATCTAAAGCGTTGATCTATGAGATCCAACGGTCACTAAGCACTCCTGTCCTCCACGCCTTCTTAACTTGACTTTGCTTGTTTTTGATGTTTTCCTGTGTTAAAACACAATTTTTTCACCAAACTCTGTCTATACAAATACAACAGCTCTATAATACATACGTTCATTCATCAGTGGACCACCATCGATCCTATCGTGATCGATGGTCGATTAATATGTCTGTAATTGGGATTTTAGCTATCTATGCATACATATATGACAAAACACAAAAAAATGCATCAATTACACAGTTCCGCACTCAAAATCAATTCTTTGTATACAAACATAAATACAAAACTACATTTTGAGGCTCTCTCCCTTCTCTGGCCTGATTCTTCTAATTATGGCCTCATTCTCCTATGCTGCCCGTAGGCTTACAATACTCTCGATCTTCTCCCTTTCTGTCTCGCTCTTTCTTTCAGAAAAGAAAGGAAACACATATATGCTCGATCTAACAATTTCCTTCCCCAAATGAAGGAATTCACTAAATTTTAAGAAATCAAATCCTACTCTAACTAATCAATCTAACTGCTTGACTTGATCTCCACATAGGGAGGATCGCTTTGTCATTTATTCCCAATTTAGTTCAGAATTAGGCAATAGTTAACTACTTACATTTATTTTGAAATTAGTACAAATTAAACAACCAAGTCTTCCTCCAAACTTTCATTAGCCACAACATGTGACCACTCCATCACATTGCTGGCTAGGCCTAGATGCCCCTACATCATTCTCCTAGCCCGCGTTCATTATGGGATATTGACATCTTGCAGTGATAGGTGGCAGCCCTCCGTGCCTTATGTTGGTCTTCATCAAAGCAGCGCAGTAAGACCATAGCGGGCTAAAGTCCTGAGTAGATGAGGAGCAACAGTGGGCAGATTGAGCATTGTTCACAAATGGAGTTGTGAACAACTTGCCAGGAGTCTCGTTGTGTTGTGCCCTTGATGGACTAAGGCACAACTACTGAGCAGATTGATAGCCAAGGTTCAATGGCCAAATGGAATTGGAGCATTGATAGAGGCAAGAGCTTCAGATTGGGAGTCGAAGGGCTGGGTAGGTACAGGGTATGACCGAGAGGAGCTGAGAGAGCATGTGACAACTAGATGGTCAAAGCATTTTGTTGAGGGTAGATTGGTTGTCGATGGATTGACACCAAGCCCCAATTTTGTATTTTTGTATTAGTGGATGTATGAGAGCCATTATACTTAGTATGGGAGCCCTAGACTGTCATATTATAATTTTTGATTAATATAACGAAGTTGGGTTAAAAAATGTAAAAAGTTGTCCATATTTTGTGTACTAGTAGATTTATTGTTGTTTATAATTATTCTGCTGTCCAAAGTAGTATCGTTGTGATTTTTGGTTTGGTAGCATCAACAATTTAAGATTCTATCCCAGACACCAAGGTCGTGGAAAATTAACATGGTATCAAACCATATCTGAGCTACTTTCAGGGACAATGAATCTGAGTGTGCATAATGAAGCAACTCAGAGGGAGTTGTGGGTGTTTAGATCATGGAGCAGAGGGTTCAGCTTAAGACATGTAGATGTGGTCTTGACTGGCTTGGAAGTGAGATTGGCTGGGAGTTCTGGTGGCTTAGTGGAGAGCCTAGTGAACAATAGTTTGTTGTAGTGTAGATCACTGATCATGGATTTCCGTTGATTTGCGATCCATGGTTGGGATATCTCGAGGGTTTCTTTGGCCTGGACAAGATCATGTTGATCGAGATGGCTTCATGTGATGGACTATGGATTGGCAAGCTAGAGTCCTCATCAGACCGTGATGATGATGTTGCATATCCAAGATTGGTGGGATTTGCACAAGTGGTATTTGATCCAGGAGAATGAGTGCTTGCAAGACTGAGCTAGTGGATATCGTGTAGGCTAAGAGGGAGCAACCCTATCGAGGTTTGGGATCTTCAGGTTCAGATATGATGAGGTAGAGGCACTACCGAGATTGCCGGGTTCATTCTAGAAAGCACGCTGCAGTGATGGACCCCTGATGGCCCAATGTCGCCGGATAATGATGGTTACTTCCTAGTCTTGGAAGTACCTCCCTCGCTAAGAGGGAGTGTTAATTTTTGTAGCTTGGGAGGTACTCCAAGCTTGGAGGATCGAGGGTTTAGAGGAAGGAGCTCCACAAATGGCCTTGTGGGTTTGAAACCCAAGCTTGGGATTTTGCACCCATCGATGTTGGGGACAAAACTATGGAGAGATTTCAACATGTGATGGATGAGGATGATAGTACTCGTTGAGACGAATTTGATGCATTGATAATCATCCGATTCTGAGTTGTGGTTGAAGAGAAATGAATTTTGGAAGTATAGTGTGGGTGAAGAAGCCTACTAATTTAGGTCAACCTAGTGTTTTTGGTCACCTTATGACAATTGGTAGCCCACCTTCATGAGATTCGTTGAAGCCCTTAAGAAGGCTATAAATTAAGGGCATGTGTGAGGTTATTTGGATCATCCAAGCAAGCATCTACGTCAAAGGTATACCTCTGAAATAGGACAACGAAGTTTGAGGCTAGGAAGACGAGTTTGTAGAGGCTTTTGGACTGTTGTTGAATGCAAATTTCTTAAGGAGTTGTGTTGCAGGTATCTAAGGCCTTTAGGCAACTTGTTAGGAGGCCTAGAGGACGACTCTTGGATTGTTATAGAGGGGATCCCTTGCAGAAACTAGGCTGCATTTATGAGGTATGTAGTAAGGGTTTTCTTTACTAGTTTGATGTGTTTTATGTCTCTGTATGGGCCGCATGAGAGTGTTGTAGGTACAACACATTGTGGGGAGGTGATTTGGAGGGCCGCGAGGCCTTGTGAGATTATCCTCACTGAGCCGCAACTATTGAAGGGAGGCCGCAGCCTGAACAAAGACATTCTCCTTGAGTTTGGGGCAGTTTCATCTTGTTGTTGTGAGGAGGTTGTTGTAGGGTGTGTTGAGGAGTAGCCTTGTGCTCTAATATAGTGATTGAAGGTTTGGAAGGACAAAAAAAGTGGTAGCCTAGTTGGAGAAGTTATCACAGATTTGGAACAATGGTTTGGGGTTGCTGTTGTGTGCCCTAAAGTCCTATGAATGCACAGATCCCCCAAGGCAAGGATGCAACAATATGTTGAGCTTGCAGATGACTCCTTGGTGATAGCTGGATGTTAGGTGGATGGCAGTCTTAGAATAGGACAATCATGGACATCATATGAGAAGATTACATCAACAACTTATGTAGAGGAGCAACAGAACGTTGCAGGGTAGTTTGGTCATCCTCTTGAGTTGATGATTTGCAGGTAGATGGGTGTCCTAGAAGAGGACTTTTGGTGAAGTCTGTTGGCAGCCAAGAGGAAGGGTTTCCTAGATAATTGGATGCCCTAACTAGGAGCAGATGCTACAACGAGGATTGGTCACTCGTGGTCTGTTGGAGGGTAGAGCGAGAGTGAACCAAGTGTGGACATGGATTGGGCATTTGTGGTCTATTGGAGGATAGCGTGATAGTGCCCAAGTTGGAGCTCGATGTGCACCATCTTCATGGACCTAGATGGTTGCTAGAGTGGTAGTTCTTGAGCTCAAGGGTTGACGAACCAGAAGATAGTTGAGCAGCCCTAGACTTGTGTGTGGAGAAGGACTTCTACAATAGATGATGGGCAGTCCTCCTAGCCTGTGTTCATTGTGGGAGATGGACATCTTGCAGTGATAGGTGGAAGCCCTCCATGCCTTATGTTGTACTTCATCGAAACAATGCAGTAAGACCATAGTGGGCTAAAGTCCTTGAGTAGCTGAGGAGCAGCAGTGGGCAGATTGAGAGTTGTTCACAAACAGAGTTGTGAACAACTCGACAGGAGTCTCGATGTGTTGTGCCCTTGATGGACTAAGGCACAACTAGTGAGCAAATTGATAACCGAGGTTTAGTGGCCAGATGGATTTAGAGCATTGATAGAGGCAGGAGCTGCAGAACGGGAGCCGATGGACCGCGCAGGTACAGGGTATGAACGAGAGGAGCTGAAAGAGCATGCGACAGCCAGATGGTTAGAGTATCTTGTTGAGGGTAGATTGGTTGTCGATGGATTGACACCAAGACCCAATTTTGTATCTTTGTATTAGTGGATGTATGAGGGCCATTATCCATGGTACGGGAGCCCTAGACTGTTGTATTATATGTTTGATTAATATAACAAAGTTAGGTTAAAAAATGTAAAAAGTTGTCCATAGTTTGTGCACTAGTAGATTTAATGTTGTTTATATTTCGTTGTGCAAAGTAGTATCGTTGTGATTCTTGGTTTGGTAGTGTCAGAGATTAAGATTCTATCCCAAACACCAAGGTCGTGGCAAATCAACAAATAGGTCATCTTCTAGCCCTAGACAAGGAAGCAAGGCAAGCGAAGTTGCTGGGAGGCCTTGGAAGGCTAATTTTGCTCACACGTGTGGAAGTAGTAGCAGTTGCTGGGGGCCAAAAATTTTAGACCTGTAGTAGAGGCCGAAATTCTGAAGCTGGGGGGTCGAAGTTGTGCTACTGGAAGAGATTTGATTGGGTTTGACTTGGACAAAGGAATCACATCATCTGGAAGGGTTGGACTTTGTCTTAGAGGGTGTTGGTCTTGGTCTAGAGGTCTTGGAATTCATCAATTGAAGAATCTAGAAGAAGAGGAGATTTGCAGGTTTTCTTCTCAAGTGGAGAGATTTTGGCATTGGCTTGCAGCCTACATTCCATGTTCTTGTGTTCAATTGTTCTTCTTGTTTTGGTAGTTGTTTGATGATATACAAACATAATAATAAGTGAAGAAGATGATGAGTAAGAAAAAGTAAAAAGACATCACAAGCAGTTATCAAGAAAAGAGAAATCATCCTAACTATTGCCTAATAGATTTCTCAACAAGTGGGGCCCTAGAAGGACTTTAGCCAATGGTGACTAGATCCATTTGCAAAGGGGATGTGGCTAGCGGGTGACTCGATTCCTTTGCATGCTGCTGATGTAGGATGCTTTCCACATGGTTTTGTAATAGAACATGAGGTGGATAGATTCATCAACATAGCAATATTTTCAACCTTCTCTTGGGATGGAGAAATTTTTTAACAATGAGATACATTTGAAGAAGTCAAAGTGAATACCTCCCTAGCTAAGAGGGATTGTTGAATTTTGGTAGCTATGATTGGTCTTCATAAATTGTTTTAGCCCTAAAAAATATGAAAGAAATGATAAATATAAATGTATACTTCAAGTTGGCTTCAAAAGAAGGAAATTGAATTTTTGAAATTCAAATTAATTGTCTTCACAAGTTTAAGTCGGCTAGCCTACATGACACACCAATTTGGGCTCATTAGATGACTATATAAAGGCTATTCGTCCTCCTCCTCAAGACACCAATTCAAATCACATATACTCATCTTTCGTTCACACGTGGGAGTTTAGAAGAATGAATTCTAAGGCAGCAAAATCGAGATTCTTCTGAGGTAGCAGACCAAAATCTTCTAATGCATAGTTGACCAAATTCTGAGGTCAGGTTGACCGAAATTTTGGGGCTGCCTTAGTAGCCTGAATGTCTCAGGTTGACCAAGTTTGACCTAGGTATGTTTGTGGTCAGTTTGACCTTGCTTCTAACTGGAAATAAAATTGTATCTCTTGTTGAATTGGACAACTTCTCTAAGAAATCGTTGTTGGGTTTTTCCCTAGTTAGGTTTTTCCTAGGGTAAAATTTTGTGTCTCTTGTGTTTGGTTGTCTCTTCATGACCCTACTGTCATTATCATTTTACAGTTGAGATTTTCTATGTATAAATGCTTAATGATGAATGTGATACACAAAGTATTATGTAAGAAATCGTTGGAAGTATTATCAGATTAGAAAATTATGAAAAATCAACAATCTTTAATATGGTCTTATATCTATAGTTACATAGCACATTGGGATTGAAGTCATCAAAACAAGTGTGGTTATCCTTTTTAGGGATCAAGGTTAGGAAAGTAGAATTGAAAGAACCCAATAACTGCCTAGATATCCTTGACTCCTTCACTCTTAAAATGTCTTCTTTTATAAGGTCATAAAACCTTATAAAGAACTCTACAACTCATCCATCAAGTCCAGGACTTGTTCTTCTGAAAAGAAGCCGATACAACTTTCTACTCTTCCTTTGTAACTTCTTCTATCATAGTGTCATTGGCCTCCTCAACAATAAAACTGATAAAAACTAAAGTAATCTTCACAATTTCAGTTATATTTACCCTTTCTTGCTCTTTAAACAAACCATTAAAATGAGAGAACCCCACCTTCTGCATCTCCCATGTTATATTTATGTTTTCCATATGATTAGCATAATTGTGAAAATATTTAGTATTTTCATCTCCATTAGCCATCCATAAGGCCCTACTCTTTAATCTTCACTGAGCTTTCTTTTCTTCCAAAAACAACTTCTTTGATTATTCCAAGTTTTTCTACCTACACCTGATCTCTTCATCAATGTTTACTTCAAAATTTGTAGCACAAATATCTTCAATTTGTTCATTTATTGAGCATAAGGCTTGCTCATCACTGCTTTTTAAGTGTTCCTAGTTTGTCACAACCATCTTAATTTCTTTTAGGTTTGCTGCAGCTGAATGCTTGTAGGCTTCCTTACAGAATAATCATATCTAATTCCTTTAGCCAAGGCTAATTTCCTAAAGCCCTCATCTTCTAACCACCAAGGATTACTTTTGAAGAATAGGGTGCTTTATTGTCCTCGCTCTCTAATTGAAGACCTAATCCTTCTATTGCAACTCATTACATTTTTAGAGAATAAAATTTTCTAAACTTTTGGCATTCATATCCTCCCCATGTTGAAAAGTGTAACTAGGTTCGTTCTCCATAATGACATGTGTAATTGTGATTTTATGTAATTGATGAAAGGAAGAAAAATAAAATTATTATTGTAATGCTTGTCTCATGGGTTTCATGAGCAAGGAATTTTATTTTTAGTGATGGCTCCAATTGTGACCCTTTAGGATTTGTCATCTAGTCATAAAAGTCAATTTGAGTCTATGTCATGTATGAAGGAACCTTCTTGGGCATGTTACATTTTGTATGAGTCATTAGATAAGTATAAATAGCCCTCCAAGACAAGCACAAACATCTCCCTTCAAGCCGACTTCAAAAGGAATAATAATATCTCTTCAAATGTCACGTCGGCCCAACTTTCTATCAAGTCGGCTTATTAACATGAGGAACAACTATAAATAGGCCACTCGGCCTCATTCTAGGGTAAGGGATTTTCGGTAAGTTTTGAAGTTTGAAAGTGATGTGAAGATCAACAAAAGGGTCAAGGAAGGCAACCTATAACCAACGAGTGAAAGAAGAAGAAGATCAAACCAATTTCAGATATGTTTTAGGCTCCATCTTGTCACACGTGCAAAGTAAAGAGGCAACTTCTATTGCAGAAGTAATCGAGGGTATTACTAGAGGATTCGAGGTTGGCAAGGTCACTTGAGACGCTGAAGTCATCAAGTCGAAGTATATGAGGAAGTCTCCCCTCCAAGCAAAGTGGTGACAAGGTGCAGAAGTTGGTTATCATACTTCTCACATGCAATTAGGGCTGAAATAAAGTGCAAGTTTGAAGCAGAAGGAAGTCGAGGTTGAAGGGTAGTCGAGAAGAAGGAAGGAGCAAAATTTTGACTAACATTGACTTGGGCACGAAGGAAAAGAAGTGGAAGGGAACTTGTGTCTTGGTCTTGGAGAGGCAAATAGGTCAAGGGTCTTGGTTTTGGTATTCGTCAATTGAAGTCTTTATAAGAAGAAGAATTTGTTTGGATTTTCCACTCAAGAGTGAGAGGTTTTGGCCTTGGCTGATAGCCTATATTCAGTGTCTCTTGTCTCTTTATGGTTTATGCATTGGTAGTTGTTTGATGAAAAAAGAACACTAATAATCTAAGTAAAGGAAGATCCTAATCTAAGAAAGTAAAAAGCATTCACAAGCAATTATTAATAGAAGAGAAATCACTTAATCTCGATGCCCTAGATTTCTCAACATGGAATCAGAGCTAAGATGACTAAGTCAAGGAAGGGCATCTTATCAAGAGACACAAAAGGATCAAATCTCAAGGAAGGCATCAAAGCGAAGATCATCTTGAAGTTAAGATCTACAAAGAAAGCATCAAAACCCTAGATTCCTACCATTGAAGGCATCATCAAGAAATCATCTTGATCTTCATCAACAAGACTTTACCATCAAAAGGCATCTCCCTCTTTGTGAAATCAAGGATCATTATTGAAGAAAACTATCTTCATCAAAGAGAAGTTTTCTATTCTCTATATCATCATCAACATCAAGGAAGTAGCAAGGAGAAGGAGCATCCTATCAAGTAAGTATATTTATGTCCACATCTGAATCTGTTAAAATGTCTTTTTGCAAGGAAAGCAACAAATTGGTTGGGGCTTCAAACTATCTTGCATGGAAGAAAAGGTCATATCTGAATCTCATTGGAAATGAGGTTATGGAACATGTCAAAGGATCTATCACTAAACCAAGAAAGGAAGATGCTCAAGCTCTTGCCAAGTATATGAAAGGGGAAATCAGGGCTCAAAGGATTCTCATAGAATCCATTAAGGATCCCCTCGTCCCATATGTATCTAAACTCAAAACTTCAAAAGAAATCTATGACAAACTGGTAGAGTTATATGCACTAAGCACTGCTGGAGAAGTCATCTCATTAAGGCAAGAACTCAACAAATTGAAGATGTCAAGGGAAGATGGAATAGCTTCATACTTTGTGAGGATATCTGAAATCTAGGATGAACTACAAGATCTGGGAGAAGTCATGTTTGATAGAGAAATGGCTACAATTGTACTAAATGCACTACCGGAGGAGTGGGGCAACTTTACTTCAAGTATTTATGGGAAGAAAGAGGCTATTCCATTCCAAGATCTATGTTCACTATGCAAGATTGAAGAATCTAGACTAAAGGCCAAATCTGATATAGGAGCAGGTGAGCAAAATCAAGCTTATGCTATAATAACAAGAAGAAAGGGTGGGAAGTTTGATTCTTAGAAAAAGAAAAGGTACATGGCTAAGATCCAATGCTATGGGTGTCAAGAATATGGACAATACAAAAGAGATTTTCCTAAGACCAAGAAGGACAATAACAAAAGAAGAGAAGAAGCCCATATCACCAAAGAAGTAGAGGAAGCTGAAAAGAAGAAGTCCAAGAAAGAGGAAGTAAGAGATCTCTGTTACTAAGTCTTCCTCACATAAGTTCTTTTCAAGTTCCTAAGTCTTTTGTTGTAAGATATGGCTATCATGATTCACTAAGGAAAATAATGGGATGCATCAAAGCATCATAGAAGCATTGAATGCAAGAGCTCGAGACATCATCATAGAGAAGCATGAAAGATGGTTAGAATCTATGGAATATAGCTCTTGGGAATCTCATTAGAAACATAAGTGGCAAGGTCATCTAGTACAAAGTTCATCGTACATCTGTCAAAAGGAAACATCTGCTGATGGGGATACTTTAGATCCTCATGATTCTCTGATGAAATCTTCATTGAAAGGTTCACCGATCATGAGGGGAAGCAAGTGTTTCATCAAGAATCCAAACTCGTGGAATTCATGGGATGATGGTATGATGACATAAAAGAGGCAGAGCAATGGATTGAAGCTTTTTCAATCAAGGGAGTTGCTACAGGAAGTCTAGATGACCCAAAAGAAAATGAGGTATGTATGCTTATATTCAATATTGAAGAGTCATGTCATATGATTGCAGGTAACATGGACCAATGCTCTATCTTGATAGCATAATCAAAAGGAAGGATCTCCTCCCTCGAAGGAATGCAGGAATGCATGGTCACACATTCACTAGATGAAATCAACATAATATGTCCTCATATGAAGTATGAGGTGGTTGACATTAATTGGAGGAATTCTGATTGGAAGTTCCCGAGGATGAAATGTGTGAAGAAAGGAAGGAAGAGATCATGGGATATGCAACCATGGAAAAAGGCAATCAACATCCATAGACCAAGAATATTTGACTAGGATATCTCCATGAAAGATATGAAGATTCAAAAGGAATCCAGAAAAAGAAAGAGGCTCTTGACAATATATATATATATATATGGGAGATGTGTCGATATGTATGCAGGATGTTGATGGAAACTAGAAGATGTCATGATGAAAGACCATCATAAAGGAAATTTTGATTTATATGTTCATTTCTTATTTTTGAACAAATATCTGGATGGGCTTATGTAGGGCTGCCGAGGGAAGATCTATGGAATTATTCCACCATCGATGACCATGTAGCAGGATGAAAGATCCTTAGAAACATGGGATGAAGAAGGCAACAAGGCATGAAGAAAGCCATATATGAACAAATGAATCACTTTTCGATGAAGACATGATTGACTCATGGATGAAAGTGATGGATGGTTTGTGCCCTATGAAGAAGTCCCAAACATGAAGACTCTTAGATTACGAAAAGAAGTCCATGACATTGTGAGGAGTTCTTCAAGCAGTTGGCTGTCCCATCATCTCCACCTGAGGAGTTGCTGTAGATCCCTAATTAAGAGGGAGCTTGGAAACAAGTTTCTTACTTGGTAGAAACATGGAAGCAAAATTCCTAAGCGAAGAGGGAGCTTAGATATATTCCTTCCATAGGAATGAGTACATTCCTTTATTGGAATAGATATGCCCTCCCTAATTAAGAGGGAGAGATAGACACATCATTCTTGTCTTCACTTGGGAAGATAGAATGGAGGATTGGGTAAACATTTGACATTCGATGCTCTTTGAGGATGTGTTAGGGCATCTAAGATAAGAGTAGCCGTAGAGGACTGATATTCTTAGAGGACTGAGAATCCAAGATAAGAATAGTCCTGGTGGAACACACCCTGAGAACTCGGGTGGGGTGTATGTTCCGAGAGAGACAATGATGAGGGTGTCTATACATCATTTGTCTCGCCAACATTGTGCTCAGATCTCGTGGAGAGATAGAGTTGTTAGTCAAGTCCTTGCTATGTGACAATCCTTGTTGATATGATGCTATACAGATGGGTTACCAATCCGACTCTTCTTATGAGAAATTCTTCAAGTTGAGAATGACCAAGTACCATTATGACTACCCCCCTAGTTAAGAGGGAGTTTTGAAAAGTGTAACTAGGTTTAGTCTCCATAATGATATGTGTAATTGAAGAAAAGAAGAAAAATTAAATTATTATTGTAATGCTTGTCTCACGAGTTTCATGAGCAAGGAATTTTATTTTTAGTGATGGCTCCCATTGTGAGACTTTAGGATTTGTTATCTAGTCATAAAAGTCAATTTGAGTCTATATCATGTATGAAGGACCCGTCTTGGGCATGTTACATTTTGTATGAGTCATTATATAAGAATAAATAGTCCTCCAAGACAAACATAAGCATCTCCCTTCAAGTCAGCTTCAAAAGGAATAATAATATCTCTTCAAATGACACGTTGACCCAACTTGCTGTCAAGTCGGCTTATTAACATGAGGAACAACAACTTAACATGTCTAGAACAGTAACGTTAAGGATTCCAATAACAACTCTTCTCCTGTACCTATGGCCCATACAAACCCATAGATAACCTAACTTAAAACTGCCCCACAGACCAATGTTATCCTCTGTTGAAACTCGGTCCTCAAGCCAGCTCTTCGGCCACCTAACAGTAGCTCGTATATCCTTCCATGAGCACTTAACACAGTCCCCAAACTGCCTTGCTGTCTTAGCCTCTTTGCTGAGTCTTATGGCTGTCCTTCATGACTAGAAACCCTTCCATAACAACGAATAGGGTTAGGGCATCATGATTGCGTTTATCTATGAATAGACTACGTTATTACATCAGCTATGGCTTGTCCAAAGCTGGGCTATAACCCTTAGATTTGCGGCTAGGGCTCCAAGATTAGGGCTACCTTGCTGCGTATTGAAGCTCCCCTAAAGAATGGATAGATCTCCCTTTGAACTGCGGCCAAACCTTCACAAGACCTGCGGCTAGGATTTATTATTACAACGACTAGGGCATCCTTCTTTTGCTGCGAATAGGGTCTCCTTCTAGACCTGCGTTTAGGGCTTCATCCTCTTAGATTTCTCTTGCCACTAAGACCCAAAACAAGTGGAGATAAATCAAGAGTGAAGTGTGTGTCCAAGTGACTATCAAGTCATCTCCTTTTATACTAAAACGTTGAGCACAAGAGGGGGATATTTGGTTGCTGGCCGACCTTGACGAATTGTCCCATAACACAAATAAATTCATATCTCCATGAATACTTATCGGAATCGGATGATCTTTAGATCAATCCTACACCTCTCGTTGAGAAGAGTCCAAGAAAAATATCAGCTGCCATAAATAAGATGACCCACATGGAATTTGGCCCTAGTTGCCAATTTTAACATAAACCCTATCTTTACAAACAATAAAACAAAGGTTAAATTTTGGATTTTGCTATTGATTATTGGAAGAAGACTAGTGCCTACTTATTTTTTCTGGGCATATGGTGTCAATTGAGGATTCCCTTGGGAGAAAGTAAGTGAATCTACGGTGATATCTAAGGTTGCCCACTACTAACCTTAGAAGATCCTCTTAGTATCTTACAAAATCCAAGAAATTCAGGGGAAGATTCTGCTCTAAAACTATTCTTAGGGTTTAAAAGAAAAGATCTATCGAAGAACAATATAAAGAGAATGCACCCTCACATCATTTATAGACAAATCCAACAAAACTTAGAGAGACCACTTAAGAAACAAGACTTAAGAGACCACTTACTCAAGAAATCATGTGCACCCATAATCCCTAACCATGTAAATCCATGAAAGTTGCAAGATCATCCATAATACAATCTCTACAAGAAGTTGCTTTAGTCATCCTTCCTATCCTTTTAGATAAAGGAGAAGTAGATAAGTAGTGATATATCTTCACAAGTAGCAATAATTTACAAGTGAGCAGTGCTTCTTCTATTATATGGGAGATCTTACACTTTTTTACTCACTAAAAGCTCGGAAAACAAATAATGCCTTTATCTTTTGCAAACCCTAGAGATAAGGCAAGAACATACAAAATATCCATGATGCAAGAGTGGATAGGTCTCAAGACCCCCAACAATGCCTCTTAAATGTAGAATAATGCTCAAAATATCGAGTTGTCCCTCATAAATGCTTGCTCTAAGGGGCATAAATTCTCTTTTAAAGTGGATAACTCACTACAAGTAGTGTCTAGGGGCTTCAAAAGGTGAAATGTTGCCTCTTAGGGTTGCAATGTTTCATTATCAAGGGTCATATCAAGCTCCAAAAGGTGTGATGTCATCATCAAAGTACCCAATCATCAAGAAATTGTGCCATATCCATCATCCAAATGCTAGGTCAAGTAGAAAGTGCAACATCTCATCTCCAATTAGTGGCAAGATGTCTTGTTAAGGGTGCCAAGTCATCAAAAGGTCCAACACCCTCCAAAGAATGTGGAACAACCTCAACCAAGCGTGTAAGGAAGCTCATCATCCTCCAAAGGACCATGTCGAAGAGGGGATCCAAGTGACCATATGATGTATGTACAAGAGTCGATGCAATATAGTGAGTCGTGCAATATAAAAGCCATTTGGTAGATCACATTAGATGTCATCTTCAAATTCACACTAGCTTATGACTTTATGCAATTTGCCAAGTTTAGGTATAGGAGGATCATCATAAAACCTATGTTGCACGGGTTCCCGAACCCGGGGGTGGGGTTCTCGAACCCAAGTACCGGATTCTTGTACGGGTGCTTCTAAACCCATAAGAACTGGGTTCCCCATTAAAAAAAATTGGGTTCTTTTGTCTTGACAGGTACGAAGAACCCTGATGATGGGTACTTGGAACCCCAAAATCAGGTTCTTTGGAGTTCATTTTAGTTTTTATTTTTAAATTTTTAATTAGTTTAATGGGCTTCCCCTAATATTCCAAGTAGCTAGTTCTGCATCTTTCGAGAGGAGATTTGAGTACTTATGCCTTTATCCTTCAGTAAAGGGAATAGGTTGGGCTCAAAGAAGGCAGAAACTAGTTGCATTCATAGCACACTTTGTCTCATATCTCAAAGGATCTTGGTTACTAGGAGGGTGCCTTTCAGAGATGGGGCCAATAACAATGATGTTATGTGTGTGGGCGAGGAGTACACCAGTGGCCTATGAGCTACTCCAGTTTGCTATGGATGGAGATGTGTTCAAGATGAGAGTGATTCCTACTTGGAGAGATGTTATTGAGATCTAAGTGATGTTTGTGATATGGCTTTTGAGGAAGCCATTGTTCACCATTGCTATTTTTATTTAGTATTTTAAAATTTCCTAGTTTTGTTTGGGATGCCTCAAGGCAATTTTTGAATGTGATGACATGGACATTTATATGTTTTACTAATTCTGAACTCAATTTGCACTTGTATAACACTAGAAATTTTTGAAATTTTTTGTGATGTTGAATGTTTCAATGATGTGATGTTTAAATATTTAAGTTTAAGATCATAAGTATTTTTAGTTTCTTGTTTCAGTTGAAAATATATCAATTCACTTATTTATATTTTATAAATTAATATTTTATTATATTTATTATATTATTTGATATACCCCCGACGAACCCACGCACCCTGTTTCAGAAAATGACGTCCCCGTCCCCGTACCCGTCCCCGAACCCACGTTTCCTGAGTAGTATTTCCAGGGAACCAATCTAGATGTAAGCGTAAATAATAATGGTATGACTTGGGGTTTACTTAATGAGAATGGTGTCATTGACATGCAAGGTTGCATAAGATATTCATCCTCATGAGTGCCTTTGAAAAGGGAGTGCCTATGCATGTAGTTACCCTTTCCTCATCTTAGTACCACTTTTCTTTTCTCTTTCTTATATTCTTTATTTTGCTTTACAACCCCACCTATTCTTGTATAAACATTTCATTTCATAGGGGTTAGGATAATTTAACTTAGCCCTTCTTTAGTTGTTTATTTCTTTCATAGAATTTGGGATAATGGCCTTGTTACACAGCAAAAAATGGGTCACTGATAAGAAAACAACTTTTCTCCACCTTGGACAACCAAATAGTGAGCATCCCTATTTGATCAGTCCATAACATGTTGTTGGAATTGTTGGAAAATCACGAGGCCTATAATTTAATCTAGATTTTCCTTTCCATAGTAATTGCTTGTGAATTTAATTTACTTCTTCATTGATCTTTATTATGATTTTTTCATCAAACAATTACCATAACATGAACATGTAAGATCATAGAAATCAAAGAACACAGAGGCTCCAAGCTAGGGTAAAACCTCTCCAAGGTGAAAACCCAAAAAATTCTCTTCTTATAGAATCAGATCAAATGAGATATCCAAGACCCATAACTACAAAAAACTTCTACCTCTAGATGCCAAGTCAAACCTTCTTTATTTCTAGCAGATCTATCAGCAAGAGACCAACAATAAGACATGTACAAAGGCAAATCTTCCACCAAGTCTATCTCTAGAAGAAATTGTTTCTTTCAGACTTCGGCCCTTCACTTCTTCTTTTCTCTTTCTGTGACATTTTAGACCACAATCCATCAAGTGTGTGTGTTCAAATGAGCTCCAGCTTCCCTCTATTTACACTGTCCAGAGGGGGTGCGAATAGACATGTCTATTGGGGCAGGGCCGCCTTGACAAGTAGGCTGACTTGGCACCTAGAGGGGGTTTTGACCCAAAATTACATATTAAAAATTATTTTTTCTTTTTCTTTACAATCGATCCAAATAGGCCTTTGACTCTTTGACTCAAAAAGCTAGAAGCATGAAGAACATGCTTGTTTAGAAAAATATTAATATTAATAATTTTTCTTTTTCTTTTCTTTTGCTTTTTACATAATGGTACAAATTATGAAAACCGAAACTAGTTACATTTTCCAACACTCAACTAGGGATGTATTCATAATATTAATTGTACACTCGGTACAAGGATACTCTCAAACTGAAATATTCTCATAAGAAGAGTTGGATTGATAACCCATCTTTAAGCATCAACATCATAACCAACATTGTCAACATAGTAAGGCCTTTAACTGACAAGCTCATCAAAGCATAATGCTGGGAGGCTCTATGTGGGACACCACACTACCTCTTAAGGCACATACCCCATCCGAATGTTCACTAGGTATGTTATTCTAGTCCTCTTCAACCACTCTTATCCTGGATACCTGTCCAATCCTCAAAGAGTGTTGGTCCACTTCCTATCTTGGATTCTCTATCCTCAAGGAGTGTCAATCTTAGATGAATATCAATCCTCGAGACTCTATTCTCCCTCCATGACCTTCACTAGACATACAACTGTTAGCCCTGGCTTAGTGCATGACACATGAAGAAGAGAATAAAATGTCCATCATCACTCCCTCTCAACCGGAGAGGAGATCCTCATTCCCTCTTGATCCGGGAATAAATCCTTGTTCCTTCTCAAACATTTAAGGAAACTCCTTACTCTTTCTTAAGAATAGAGGAAGCTCTTTAGTGTGTCTTCATCAATATATCAGCTACCAGTCCTTCATGGAGATCTTCAAGTAGCTGCATGACTCCTCATTTTCTTCGCATCTCATCAAATTGAGCTTTCGTCTTCTTGGATGTGATGGAACCAAATTGTGACAGGATTCAGGCCATCAACCTTTCATATCACTTTCCTCTAGTCATCATCAACAAATGCATTATATTGAGCCAATTAAAGTAGAGCTAGTCATAGCTTCTTCTAATTATGAAAGTGATCTTCATTGTCATATAAACATCATGTTATCTTTTTGTACTGCTACCTTTCTATCCCAAGATGATATAGACATCTTGACCACATAATCCTCCAAGGATTACCAAAGCCATCCACTCAATCCATGTATTCATTGAATTGAGTTCAAAACAAACAGTTTTAGATACAATTGCCTCTACTGCCATTATGCACTTCTGCAACATCCTTTCAAGTAGCAAAACCATATATCGACCAGATAACCAAAGCTAAAACATCAATATAAAAATTACCTCAATATGATTCATTGAATTGAGTTCAAAACAAACAGTTGTAGATACAATTGCATTAACTTCCATTATGCACTTCTGCAACATCCTTTCAAGTAGCAAAACCATATATTGACCAGATAACCAAAACCAAAACATCAATATAAAAATTACCTCAATATGATGGCCTCTTGTCAAAAATATCAGATTTTGCTTACTGGCTTCCCCTGAGATCAACGTTCTTTTGCATGGTCCATCTCCATAATGTACAAGAATCCTTCTCCATGCCTTCACTTTTAATCAAAGTGCCCATGGAACAAACTAATAAGCAAGATACAATATCTTTTTCCGTGGAGTTGTCATTATCAACTCTTTCTCTTTCTCCAGGAAACCATATCTAATGTTGATCAATATCATCAAACAAACTCTCCTTCTAGCTTCTTTACATGCTTTTGCAATATGTCCTACTAGGGAGCCAAGTCATATCCCAAGCAGATCATCAATATAAAATTTGCCAAATTATAACATCCTCTAGTCAGAGTGTCATGTCACATTCTGCTACTTGCTCCTTTTGAAGTCAACATCCTTTTGCATGTTCTATCTTCACATTGCAACAAGGTTCCGCTTCATCTTTTAATCGTCAATGAGTTCTTGAAATGAACTCATCACTTGGAAGCTTCAATATCATTTCCTTCAGGGTCCTTACTATTCCCTCCTTCCATCATGCTCATCATTTTCAAGGAGTCATCATTAATTACAAGTGTTGCTTTGCTTTGATTTTTCATCCTTCTTATTTTTCTTCCATAGTTTTGATTGCCTTCATTATGTGCTTGCAATTTTCAACAAGTACAACCAAACAAAATATACAAAGACAAAAGCATGATGTCAATTATGTCAATCTAGGGTTTCCATGATCTCTCAAAAGATGTACATCAAGGGTTTTAGTTACAAACCTTATATTTCTTGATCTAATCCTTATTAGGTTTTAAGCGGAAATCATCAGCCCTACGGTTTTGACTTTCAAGCCCTAGGGTTTATACAATTCAACCCTTGCTGGGGTTTTACCACATACCCTAGATTATCCTTTCAAAATTAGATCTGCAAACCCTAGATGCCAAGAGCTAGGGTTTTCTTAAAGGGAACAACTAATTAGGGTTAAGGTTTTCACACCTACAGTTAGTTCATTTCATTGAGAATTCTAGGGCATCAAGTTGTTAGGGTTTATTAACATAATTCTCTTTTAACTTGACAAGTTCTTGTGATGTCTATTATATTAGTCCTTCATCATTATTAAGTTCTGTTTATCATCAAGATAAACGTCAAACAAGAAGATCACAAGTGCAAACAAAAGACACCAGAGATAGGCTCCAAACTAGGGCAAAACCCCTCAACAAGGGAAAACCTAGAAAACTTCTCTTCTTATAGAATTTTGAGGAAGATTTCCAAGACCAAGACACAAACCAGACTCACCAAGATCAAGCTAGCCACCATGAATACATGCCACTGATGCTGTAACATGTCCAACTTGTGAAAACCCTAGATCAAGCCATCCACAATTTTTTTTTGCTTTTCTGGAGCAGAAAACAACTCGCATAGCTCAGGCAGATCTCCCTTCATCTTCGCTTGCCTTCTCCTTCTCTTCTAACACCCTCACACTTCCTTTCCAATTGTAGAACAAAATGATGATGTGCGTGTGGTGTACTTTAAGAGGTCAAAATCCTCTTCTGTTTATAGCTTTCGCATGAGCTGGAAGGGCCTCTCTAGGCCAACTTGAAGGAGGGTGGCCAACTTGATCTTGGGGTCTTTCTAGACCTTTCTATACAACAAAAGTAATATATCTTTTTCTTGATACAAATGCCCATTGGGTCTTTTACATCATTATGTTGACTTTGGCTCATGACTAAACCCCTAGAGCACACAATGGATGCTGGACCTAGGACCAATGACCATGGGCAAGAAACCCATTCTCAAAATAAATAATTTTCTGTTACAAATATATTTTTCTTTTTCTTTCTTTTGACAAGTACAATAATAATTACATCAATTCATGGTCCAAATACAATTATGAAGACTAAAACTAGTTACAACTTTCAACACTTTCTCTTAACTAGGGAGGTATTCATAATTGACCACATGTACAAGGATAGTGCTTCCATTGAAGAGTTCTCATACGAAGAGTTGGATTGGTAAGCCATCTTGTAAGCATCAACATTATGATCAACATACAACCAACATTGTCAACATAGCAAGGCCTTAACTAACAAGCTCTATCTCTCAATAGATCAGAGCACAATGCTGGGAGGCTTTATATGGGACACCACACTACCTCTCAAGGCACATACCCCATCTGGATCTTCACAATGTATGTCCTCCTAGGACTATTCTCATCTTGGATTCCCAATCTTCAAAGAATATTGGTCCTCTTTGACCACTTTTGTCTTGGATACCCTGGCAGATCCTCAAAGAGTGTCGGTCATGAGACTACAACCTATCTTGCATTTACAATCCTCAAGGAGTATCGGTCTCAGATGCTTACCCAATCCTCCGGACGCCATTCTCTCATCATGGCCTTCACTAAGACTTACATCTGTTAGTCTTGGTCTATTGCATGACACATGAAGCAGAGAATCATATCCGTCATTCCCTCTAAATCAAGGAGGAGTGTCCAACTATATCATCAATACTCCCTCTCAACCAGAGAGAAGGGTTCATCGTCAACTACTTTGATCTCTAAGATCAAGACAATAGCTCTCAGGGCTTCTGTTGTATCTTTTAGATAGTTCTAGGCTAGGGAACTGTGCCAAAGCATCTAAAGTAAGGTTTTGATTTAAATGGGTGACCAGTGCAGTAAACCTTTAAACAAATATAATTTCTAAGTATTTCTGAGAAAACTAAAGGGCTGATTTTCATTCCTAACAGAATTAATCTTTGAATTGATTTGAAAAACAGAAATAAATAAAGTATATAACTTGTTAAACATTCATATTTAACATCTAGTTTATCATATACAGTAGATGCGTGTAGAAGTTTTATACAACGAAACAAAACACATTCAAGAGATGACAAAAGGAAACAATTAAAAAGTTTAGAGGAATTAACTAAGACAAGCTGTTCAGTTAATTAATTTCGTTTAATAATTATAACTTTGCAGGCGCTTTCAGGGAGATTGATATTCAATTTAGCCTTGCCCAAACTTCTATGTTACCTTGAACGTGTGTAGAAATAAATATGAAAAACATAACTGATAACAAGACAAACTAACATAGATGCACATGTTGTTCAAAATGAATCCAGAATCCTTCAATTATCTTCAGAAATAGCTTTGAACATTACAAGCATGTCACTGGTTCATTACAAGGGTTCAACGTTGACTTCTTCGAACTACAAAACACTTACAGATTCTAATTCCAAAAATATCTTAGGTCTAAGCCAAAATTTATTACAAAATGAGATAATATCTAAAACTGTTTTTGATTTACAAAAATAGAATTGGAAAATAGCTATTCTAAACTGATTCGAATATTAAACACACAATTTAAGGGTGCTGTTTGATGGCTGCTGTCTTTAACTGAATTTTCTGCTTTTCACTCCTCTTTCTCAGCTTACTGCTCCTCTTTTCCCTGTGACTAGTCACTGTATTCTTTACATTCTGTTTACTCGATGATTTCAAGTAATTTATCTCATCCCTTTTCATTTGAGATAGAAAATTTTGTTACTTTCCTATGCCTCATCGACTTTTGTGTATTTTTCAAAAGTTGGCCTAGTGATGAACAAATGGCTAACTTCATGCTAAATGAAAAGATCATACTCCAGGCCTTCTAGGAATGCTTTCCCACAGATTGTACCTTTGACTTTGGCAAATTTGGTTCTTTCTGTTGCTATCTGGTGCAATTTTTACTGATAACCTTCTAGTGGAATCAATTGGCCAATAGAATGTCGTAGAGCTTGAAGTCCCTTTTGCTGTAGAGTATTAAATTTTTTGTGAAACTTTCTAATCTGTGGTTCCAAGTTTTGACATTTGTTTTCTAATTGTAACATCAAATTTGTCTTTGTCAAAGCTCTCCTTACCTCTAGGACAATATCAGTTCTGTTCTTATTTCCAAATTCTTCTAATTATTCTTTGGTTTTAGAATTGAGTACTTTAATTATTTTATTTGCTTATGCAGGCATATGCTCCAAATCTTCTTTGATTCCTGTGATGACTACCTTTGATCTTTCCACTAACTCCTCTTGTTCAAAAATAATTTGAATAGATGTCCAAAGTTCAGTCATGGTAGAATTTATATCAATCCAGATCTTTTCTTTTGCCTCTGCTTGTGTCTGTGCAATCAATGACTCATTTTCATATTTCTCTATCTACCTGGTTAATTTGAATTCTTTCTGAACTTCGGCCAGATATGTGTTGTCAGCCCTTATCTTGTCATTTTGAATTTTCTCCAATAGAGTTATGAGTTTTTCAATTTCAATATCTTTTAATGACAAGTCTCCCATAGATTTTGAGAATTGCTCTGCTGAATTTTGGCTAGTAGGCTCTGTTTCTGCTGTAAACACTGCTGTTGTAGAAATTGTTGGTGTTGAAGTCACTAATGTGGAAAATGCTACTCCTGTACTGAGTTGTAGCTCTTTTTCCTTGATTAACTTTTCCATTTCTGTTTCCATCTTCTTTATCTGTATGTTCTGTTCAATGATTTGTATCATTCAAAACATGCTCTCCTTTTGCTTCTCTAACTGATTGACTTCTTGAGCCTGTGGATGTTCAGTTGTTGGCAGCATCACTTGTTTTCGCAATGCTTGAATATCAACATTTCTGCTCTTGATTATTTCCTCAGCTGCCTTTATATATCTAGGATCTAATCCTATTTTTATAACTAAATCTTCAAGCCCTTTGATTTTGGTGTCCTTTGCTAAACAAGACATCTTTTCCAATTTTAATTGGGAATGAATGTTGTTCAGAGAAGCTTGTAGCTTAGAAGCTGCCATGGCATAACTTGTCAAAGATGAATATATCATTTCCTCTGCTTGCTTATGATGGTCAATATGGGCAATAGGATGAATTTGCTTGGTGTCAAATGAAAACACAAAAGTTTTATAATCTTCAACACTTTTAGGCACAAGGACCTTTGGTTCCAAGAATGCTAATTGGAACTGACCTTTTTCATTGTCAAGGGTAGAAAGTAATCTAGTATGGGTTGAGGAAGAATGCTTCCAAAACTCTACATATGTGGAAGCCTTTAGGGCCTCATTTTTCTTTTTCATTTCTAAGAATTTGGCAAGAATACTTTGTTGTTTTGGAGAAGGAGAAGAAGGAGAAACCAATGTGTCTTCAGGAATCTGCTGTAATGAAAAGGGAGACTGTGGTGATATTACAACTGTAGTAAGCTCTTCAAAAGTTTGAGTTTCTGAATATTCTTCTTCAACATTTATAGTTTTCCACCTTTCGAATACTTTGAATGCCGATCTCTGTAACTTTGACCCTGCTGGAGATACACGTTCTCTTGGTCTCTTTAGCTCTTTCTCTGTCATCCTTGGAGTTTCCAGTGTTGTTTGACTGGAAACTAGCTCCTCAATCTCCTGCAATGTATTCTCTGTCCATTCTTCCCTGTTGGCAAACTGCTCAATTTCAGGTTTTGCCACATGCATATAAGGTGCGGATTTCTGAGCAATTCTCAATGAGATCACTCCTAATGGATCATATGACCAACTAAAACTTAACTTCATTTGGCTCAATAAGTCATTGATCTCTTTCTCTGCATCTCTGGTGTTGACTATGAATGGACCAACCTGCATTTTCAATTTAAACTTGGCTTTTTATTTTCTGGAAACAAAATGAACCTCATCCATGTTCAACATTTGTCTAATGTACTCAAGTGCAAAAATTCTCATGGGGAGAAACACTGACAATTTATATGGTTAAAGCTCGTAGCCATAAATCCCGAGTTTAGTGAAATTCTGGTATAAATACCAGTCTCCAACCTTTGTCTCCTCACTTAGATGCAAAATTCTCTCGACCTCTGTTGAAATCTCCGGCACTGCGTCATTGTCTAACAAACAAGTAGCTATATACAATAATTGATTAACAAAATCACTGAAAGAAAATTCTTCAAAGGTTTTCCTCACCAAAGATGTCCAATGGATCACTGATAGAGGTTTACCTTAAGCATCCAACTTTTATAAAGGAAAGTTGAATCTTTTTGACTGATGATATAAGAACAATTAAACCAAAACTGATTGGTGTTTAAATGATCCTTCATTGTTGAACTCTAAAAACTGATCATGAATAATACTGGAAATAATTTGACTGTAGTTGAACATTAGTGAAGGCTTTTTACCAGAAGAAAGTACTGATAGAAAGCCCAAAATGACTTCATCAACCCACTGATCGCTGTGATATCTTAACAGACAAGACACTAAGGACATAACCTGCCTAGACATCTCAGGAAACACTGCAGAGGAATAAGGAGGGTTAGTTCTAGGTAATTTTGAGTTTTCTGGTAAGAATTACTCAAATATGTGAGCTCTCTGTGGGAAAGTAAGTTTCTGCAGCTTTGGTGTTGACTATGAATGGACCAACTTGCACTTTCAATTTAAACTTGCCTTTTTGTTTCTGGAAACAAAATGAACCTCATCCATGTTCTACGTTTGTCTAATGTACTCAAGTGCAAAAATTCTCATGGGAAGAAACACTGGCAATGTATATGGTTAAACCTCGCAGCCATAAATCCCGAGTTCAGTGAAATTTTGGTATAAATACCAGTGTCCAACCTTTGTCTCCTCACTTAGATGCAAAATTCTCTTGATCTCTGTTGAAATCCTGGGGACTACATTATTGTTTAACAAACAAGTAGCTATATACAAGAATTGATTAACGAAATCACTGAAAGAAAATTCTTCAAAGGTTTTCCTCACCAAAGATGTCCAATGGATCACTGATAGAGGTTTACCTTAAACATCCAACTTTTTGTAAAGGAAAGTTGAATCTTTTTGACTGATGATATAAGAACAAGTAAACCAAAATTGATTGGTGTTTAAATGATCCTTCAGCATTGAACTTTAAAAACTGATCATGAATAATATTGGAAAGAAATTCACTGTAGTTGAACATAATTGAAGGTTTTTTACCAAAAGAAAATACTGGTAGAGAGCCCAAAATGACTTCATCAACCCACTGATCGCTGTGATATCTTAACAGACAAGACATTAAGGAAATAACCTGCCTAGACATCTCAGGAACACTGTAGAGGGATAAGGAGGGTTAGTTTTGGGTAACTCGGAGTTTTCTGGTAAAATATGTGAGCTCTCTGTGGGAAAGTAAGTTTCTGCAGCTCTGGTGTTGACTATGAATGGACCAACCTGCGCTTTCAATTTAAACTTGGCTTTTTGTTTTCTGGAAACAAAATGAATCTCATCCATGTTTAGCATTTGTCTAGTGTACTCAAGTGCAAAAATTCTCATGGGGAGAAACACTGACAATTTATATTGTTAAAACTCGCAGCCATAAATTTCGAGTTCAGTGAAATTCTGGTATAAATACTAGTCTCCAACCTTTGTCTCCTCACTTAGATGCAAAATTCTCGTGATCTCTGTTGAAATCTTGGGGACTGCATCATTGTTTAACAAACAAGTAGCTATATACAAAAATTGATTAACAAAATCATTGAAAGAAAATTCTTCAAAGGTTTTCCTCACCAAAGATGTCCAATGGATCACTGATAGAGGTTTACCTTAAGCATCCAACTTTTGTAAAGGAAAGTTGAATCTTTCTGGCTGATGATATAAGAACAAGTCAACCAAAACTGACTGATGTTTAAATGATCCTTCAACGCTGAACTTAAAAAACTGACCATGAATAATGTTAGAAAGAAATTGACTGTAGTTGAACATAATTGAAGGTTTTTTACTAGAAGAAAATACTGATAGAAAGCCCAAAATGACTTCATCAACCCATTGATCACTATGATATCTTAACAGATAAGATAGTAAGGAAATAACCTACCTAGACATCTTAGGAAACACTACAGAGGGATAAGGAGGGTTAGTTTTGGGTAATTTTGAGTTTTCTGGTAAAAATGACTCAAATATGTGAGCTCTCTGTGTGAAAGTAAGTTTTTGATAGATTTCCATTAGAGCATTAGAAGAAAAAGGGTGTAAGGAGTCCTGAGGATTTAATTGGAGGGCTTGGCAAATTGACTCAACTGTAATATGGAAAAGAGTTTCATTGTTTTGAGCAATTACAACTCTTTGACTAGGAAGATATCGGGCTCCACACCAGGCTACAAATTTTGGGCAGTGATGGGTTTGAGGGAAGCAGAATTGGGGCAGTAGGGATTCCCAAAAAGTGAACTCATCACTGGCGTCTTCGAACTTTTGAGATGCCCAATTGTGAAGTTTGTATAGATCGAACTCACAATTGGTCTCTAGAATCTTAAACTGAGTGTCAACCTGTGTGAGTTCATCTAGATTAATGACAGAGGGCAGCAAAGGATTATCTACAGGAACTTTTGATATTCCTTTATGGGAGGCCATTAGGAAAACAAAATTACTGAGAAAATTGAGATAGAGTTACTTGGAAATATGGTGGTTGGAGGTCACTGTTCACTGGGATTCTGCTTGTAGTGGCGTTCTGTGGATTACAGTGACAGGCAAAATTGGAAATTTGAAAAGGATAATAGAGTTTATTAGGAGCAAATAATGGTTTCTTTGTTAGTTTAACCATTATTGTTGCAGGGTACTTAAAGCAAATGAATGTTAGCGGGAAAAATGACTGGCAACAATGATGTGCTAGATGTAGCAGGAGGAATAGTAGTAGGTAAATGTAGTGGGATGTTGGCAAGTAGTGAGAATAGCGGGATGTCGGATGGCGGGAGGAAATGGATGGTGGAAGAGTGGTTGTGGGGGGGGGGTGCCATGGTAAATGGTATTTGGCGGAGGGGGCGCAACTATTGAAGAGCTGCTTGCGATAGAAAAAGTGGTATGCGGTATGCATGAAGTCCGCTTTGCAAACCTCCCCCCCCCCCCTTCGTTCACGTTCGAGGATGCAGGGGGTCCCGCTATTAGGTGAGGGCCGTTGATTTGGGCAGGTCCAATCTCTGCCATTCATTGTTGCGCCATTGTTAAATGCTATCAGTTTGTGGTAAAATCAAATAGTTTTATTATTTAAAACATACAAAATCCATTTAAACTATGATGGGTGACATTTCAATGTGTGCGCCTTTTATTGGGAATTTTTATTTTTATTATTTTTTCTATCCCTTTTTTCTTTCTTTTAACTTTTCATTTTTTTTAATTTCTTTTTTCTCTTTTTATTTTTTTTCTATTTCTTTTTCTCTTTTCTCTTTTATTTATTTATTTTGAACATAAAGGAAAAGGTACAAAATATTAATAGGGTAAGAATAAGTTACAATGAGGGGTAGCAGGAGGGGGACGAATTCTCATTAATCCCAAAGGAATCATAGAAGACATATATGCTTGGGGCTTGGGAAGGAAGACAAATAACCAAGCTGAGGCTAATGGGCTTGTTCCTAGGGCTTTTTCTGGCTCAAAAAAAGGGCATCAAGGAAATGAAAATTCTAGGTGACTCCTTGTTGATAATAAAGCACATGAGACACAATTCAACAACACAAAACATGAACCTAAACCAAATTATAAAGCACTGCCAAGGCATGATCCCTCTCTTCGATCGTGTTACTTTTTTCCACATCCTAAGAGGGAATAATTAGGAAGCAGATAGACAAGCAAATTTGGCATGTCGGATGAAAGAGGAAATTAGTAATGTGAGTGGTTTAAAGGAAACGAGGTTTATTTGTTAATCATGGTTATGAATTTCAAATATTTGGCAGTGAAGGGCTCTCTTGGTAGGATTAAGAAATTTGGTAAAAAGAGGCACTTTGGTATAATTGAGTTTGCAATGCTATCCTCCCTGCTCCCTCCACTTTCCCTTCCCCCATCCCACTCTTCCACTTCCCCTTTCCTCCCCCTCCCCTTCCCATTCCCTTGTCACCTTACTCCTAACCTGTCACCCTCATCTCCCTTCCCTTTCTCCCTCGTCATCATTCTCTCTCTTCCTCATCACCTTACTCTGCCTTTCTGGCCGCCACATTGCAGCCTACACTATTCCTTATTTCCTGACCCTTGTCCTGTCGACCTTAATTTCCTCGGGGCCTTCCTCGCGCCGTGTGGCATCTCCTTGATTGGGATAAGGTTGCACTGTGGCTGCTTTCATTATGTTCGTCCTTCACTTGGCTTTGGGAGGTCTCCCACCGTGAGAGCTCTGTCTCCTCCTCGTACTAGTTGTAGTGGCCGACGATTCAACGAAGGCACCATGTGAATTTTGGGAGAGGGTGGGAAGCATTTAATCCCTCTGCTCAGAAATGGCCAGTCCGTGCGAGGGATTAAGGTGTGGGACAGGATGATGGACGCCTTGAAGAGAAGTGAAATTATTGTGGAGCATTGGGATTTTAGCAACATGAATACCCATAAAATTTTGCATCAGAGTTTAGACCAACATCTCCTTTAAATTGATTAACGGTATGATCTTCCGCTTCAGTATTTGGACTGTATCTGCTTGGGTGTTTTTTGCTAATGCCCAACGATTGTGGCAGAGGCGCCTGGGCAACTTGCGTGGAGCAAATGCCAAAGTTTTCGGCACAGTGGAGGTGAATTGTATTGAGGGCAATTGGGTGAAGGTGCTGGGAGCCAGGAAGAGTGGTAACACAATAGTTAAGAGCAGTAGAGACTTGGTGGCTGTATCTCTTGTCTTTAAGAAGCATAATTGGAGTATAATTGAGTTTGGGGGTAGCAACATCTCTATGGGTTATTGCAACATCTCTGTGGGTTGTCGCAATATCTTTGGTGGTTCCCCTGCAGTCAATATGATTAGGATGAGAAATTCGACAGAAGAATGGCCGGTGTCCAAGTCTTGGGGTCTTTGTCGGCCTCGGTCGGGTGGGTCGTGGGGGCGTCGGGCAGGGGAGGGTGGCGGACTAAAGCATACTTGTGAAAGTTGCAAGAGGGAGTTTCTGGAATTAAGGGAGAGGCTAGCAATTGTGTAGTAATGCATCCACCAACAACAAGAGGAGGCACAGAAAATGCAGGAGCATCAGATCGAGAAGAACGAGCGCATCCGGCAATTGGAAAATGAGGTGGATGCTCTAAGACAACAAATTGAGCATCTGAAGCTCAAAATGATCGAAAAATGCTCGAGGGCTGTCAATGAGGACACTAGAATTGATCTGAACAATCCAACGCCGATGGAAGAGTAAAAAATCCTTTTAGCCTGTTTTATGCTTATTTTTGATGGCTAACTTTACTTGTAAATATTTACTCAACCAATATTGCAAAATATATAGCTATAGGCTAATAGCAAGGGGAAAATGTTTTGGTTTTTTGGGAAAAGATACTCTGGGAAGGGATGAAAAGCATGTAAGAACAAAAGCCCTTAATAGGCTCAACACTTTGATGTAATTTTCCCAATTTTTGGCTACGTAAGGGTGCAGATTAATATATATCCACTACTCTTTCTGGTTTAAAAATAAAAATAAAAATAAGTTACAACAACTTCTATCATTGTCCCACATGCGAGACTTGACCTTACAAAGACAAGTTCATTATCAAGACAGGGTACACCATCACTTTTTACTTCATTAATCTTCATCAGCTGCACCTACACGAACCAATCATCATAGAGCTTGTATCTCACTCCCTCTGAACATCGGGAAAGTGATCCTCCAAGATATGACTATTCAATTATCTGCAACTTGCTACCTTTCTTGTCATTGATCTTCTTCTTATCTGCATGGTGTACAATATCATTAAATCCTTTGGACCAATTTCTAAAGTCATTAATCAATAGATTATCTTCTTGTAATGCATCTTCTCAGGTAGCAGAACCATCGAATATTAGAGTCATCGGATAGCTTCTTCACAAGATGTCATGTCTTGTTTTCATCAACATTCTTGATCATGATCTTCCTGTAGGCATCTAAACAAGCAGAGTCGTCTTTACATCAAGCTTACTATGTCAGAGCTTCTGTGGCTTCCTCTCAAATCAACAACCTTTCATACTTTACGAGACCATATCCAATGCTGATCATCATCATGTCTTCATTAAGAAGAGCTCATACAAGTCCGTAGCACATCATGCTAAAGCAACTAGGCATATACCTGTAACCTGCTCTTCCTGTAAACTGAAAACATGAGTTAACTAAAGAAGAGGCTCAAAACATACATACCATTTACTTCATTGGTCATCTAATCTTCTTTAAATTGCTCCTCATCTTGAAGATGAGGCTTCATCATGCTGCAACTGTACCAACAAACTTCTAGGAAGCTTGCCCCAAATCTGAGAGAGTAGAAAATATTTGCAATATCATCATGGTCCTTCTTTCACTAGTTGAAGAAATCTTCCCATGAAGTTATGAAATGGAGGATCCTTGAGCGATCCTTACTAATCAGTCGTTGCATGAGCTTCTTTACTATCATGTGCTAAATGACTACTATCAATGCATCAGGCTTTCGTATAACAAATTCTTCTATACGATCTTCTTCACCAGGCATCCATATTCTCATGCTCGATCTTCACATGAATCTTTATATCAGAGTGACCAAGGATCCAACTTGATCTTATAGTTCCTTCCTCTCATCATGCTTGCCATAAGATCTTCCTTTTCTTTCTTCATGATGCACCAGCAACACTTATTGACAAACACAACCAAGCAAAATGTACAATAACAAAAGCATGATGTCAATCTTGAAAATCTAGGGTTTCCATGGAATCTTAGAGGATGGAATCCTAGGGTTTATAAATGTCAACCCTAGATCTAGGGACTTGATGTCATATACAACTCATCATCCTTATTTATTCATACTTATCGTATGCCCTAGATTGCACACAAACCCTAGAGACCATGTATTAGGGTTTCTATGAGGGAACACACGAATTGGTTAGGGTTTTCATATAACAAGGTTTTCTCATGTACCATATAGGGTTTTTCAAACCTAGATATCAATACCAATAAGAATTTTCAACAACAAACTCTAGAACCATACAATTGACTAACCCTACAACATTTCATGTTAGACCCTTAATAAATGAAGATACCATACATACCTGATGATAACATACCTCTGTCATAGTGGCTGCTATAAGGGGTCTGTTCCCCTGGATGCCAAGTGTATATCAACTCAAGATGTTATTTTATGACAACTTCTCAAGTCAAGCAATAATGCCGTTGTTCTGCTACAAGACTTCACGATGGGTTTCAACCAAGGATACAATGCTACAACACTTACGAGTATAGAATTCCAAACCTCTTGTGCAACTTCACCTATTCAATAGGATCTCCTAGAAATAATATATATCTAATCTAGAGATCTTTACAACTATCCTTGTTCTGCAATCTTCTTGAGACAAGGACTTATTACTATCAATGCAAGATGATCTCTTCCATTGCTTGTAGCTTTCCTTGACTGTCTTTAAGCGATAGAAGGGATATACTTTGAATGCTGCTATGAGGATATGAGACAACCTTCTGGTTAGGGCTTCTTCAAAAACACTAATACAATCAATAAATATTTTAGAAATGTTTCTCAGGATTGGACGTTACTCATATGCAAGTCCTTGCTGTAGGAGAAGAGATCTTCAACACAATATATGCCTTTGAGGATAAATTTTGTCATACTGTCCCAACTTCAAATAATACATATCTACATGCTCAGAATAGATGTCACAAGGTCGACTTTCAGTTGTCTAGGGTCGGACCTGGTATGTATATGCTCAGAACAGGGGTTCTTACAATACCAATCTTCGTCATCATGTATATACACAGAATCATCACAACTTCGTGGATCCTACACCACTGTAGATATGCACATAAGTGTTTCTATATTGTGGATTCTATGCCTTGTGAATTTTTTGAGAGATAGACCCACCGAAACAACTTGATCTTGAGTAGACTATATGGACATGCTATTTAGCTTGTTGATGAATGAGATAGTGACTACTTGTTTCCAGAATTAGAGGAGGTCTCGACCCCCTATTTTCAAGGTGATTAAGGCCTTTAAGATTTCACTCTTTGATTATTTATGCACGTGTATGATGAGTAGGTCTCGATCCTCTATCAATAATACTTATGCTCAGAATTTCGGTTTCTTAAGAGGGAGACCGTAGCTCTATCTTTAGGGCTTTCAACGTTAGCTTATGCTCAGAACTTGACTCCTTTCCAAGATTGAGGGTGCCAATGAGTAGACAAACTTTAGAACCACTGCAGTACATAATTTTAGATCCTTTGGTGAAGATATCAGGGCTTATAAGGTCACTTTACACCCTCGCTCTCCTTGTCAGGATACTCAACTTTCCTTAGGCTGCTTAAATTCGACTTTCGATCCTTTAAATAAAGAACGTTTATGCCCCTGCTCTTCTTATATAGGTCTGTGGATTTTGTCATAGTGGTGAGGGCTAACATGATGCCGAGAACTTCAATTTCTTTGTTGAGGTATTTGACCTAGAGTGGGCTATTAGATTAGCCCTTTGGTCTCCTAGAACAGGGCTTGTATGCCCTTCAAATACCCTCGCTCTTCGTGAATATGCTTGTAGCTAAACCATTGTAATTAGAGCTTGTAATTATGCCCACAATTGCAAACTACTTCTTCTAGGAGCTCGGTCTTAGATGAATGATTTCCTTTGCTTGTCAAATAGCCCTTTGTGACCTTCTTCTTGGCCTTATGCAAGTAAATCTAACTCGAATACCATGTTGAGAATTCTAGGGCATCAAGTTGTTAGGGTTAATTAACAAAATTCTCTTTTAACTTGACAAGTTCTTGTGATGTATATTATATTAGTCCTTCATCATTATTAAGTTTTGTTTATCACCAATATAAATGTTAAACAAAATCACAAGTGCAAACAAAAGACACTAGAGATCGGCCCCAAGCTAGGGCAAAACCCCTCAACAGAGGAAAACCCAAAAAACTTCTCTTCTTATAGAATTTTAAGGAAGACTCCCAAGACAAATACACAAACTAGACTCACCAAAATCAAGCCAGCCACCAAGAATATATGCCACTGATGTTGTAACATCTCCAACCTGTGCAAATCCTAGATCAAGCCATCCACATAAAATTTTTGCTTTTCTAGAGCAAAAAACAAACTCGCATAGCTCAGGCAGATCTCCTTTCATCTTCGTTGGCCTTCTCCTTCTCTTCTAGCACCCTTGCACTTCCTTTCCAGCGGCAGAACAAAATGATGATGATGTGTGTGTGGTGTACTTTAAGAGGCCAAAATCCTCTTCTATTCATAGCGTTCGCATGAGCTAGAAGGGCTTCTCTAGGCTGACTCGAAGGAGGGTGGCCGACTTGATCTTGGGGTTTTTCTAGACCCTTCTATACAACAAAAATAATTTATCTTTTTCTTGATATAGATGCCCATTGGGTCTTTTACATCATTATGTTGACTTTGACTCGAGACTAAACCCCTAGAGCACCCAAAATACACAATTTTCTTTTACAAAACTAATTTTCTTTTTCTTTCTTTTGATAAGTACAATAATAATTACATCAATTCATGGTCCAAATACAATTATGAAGGCTGAAACTAGTTACAACTTTCAACACATTCTAGGGTTCAGAAACCCTAAATACAAAGAGTCTTTAAGACCTTACATACCTATAAACCATAGATTCTCAAAATATGCAACAGAGTAATGGCAAAACTCTAAGGATTTTTCAGACTCTTTCTAATGACTATTACCATAATCTTGTGGAATGCACATAAAAATTAAACATACCTTTTACCATGCTGCCTTCTTCGCAAGCGTACGATCCTTCTTCAATTGTCAAGGTCCAATCATTCTTCAACATCGGTGCTACCTATTTTTGTTCTCCAAGCTACAAAGTCCTTGTTTCTTCATGGGGTTTAGAAGATCATAGTTTTGGTCTTCACATCAGCATGACATAATATCTATCGTGCTTAAGAACTAGGTTCGTTTTCCTTATCCCTCTTTTGCAAACACTGTTCTTTAAGGACATGCTTCACAAAGTCTTGATCTCACAATCCAAAGCAATGTAGAAGTATTTTCATATTACTATCACTTCCACTATTGAGACGAGCTTAGAGATCACTATCATAAGAAATCATTGTTATGTAGGATGTCCTCTGCCATAAATGCGACTTCCACTTTCAGATCTTGCTCATAATGTGACCAAGACACCCATTGTGCCTTAAATTGATGCCTCTGTCATACGTTCCATTCCTTTGATTTCAAGCGCATCAAACTCCAGTGCTGTATATGCGAGCCATAAGCATGTGCAAGACATCAAATAGAGTGTAACATATATCATCGAGCCAATGATACGAAGAACGATATCGTAGAGTAGCAATGTCACTTGTCTTTTACTTCCATAATAGATGATGGTCTTGATGTCATATAGACCACTGTCTTTTATCATGGTCAATGTCCTTTTCAAACATTTCTTACTAATCCACATAGGCATCATTGTTCAAATATTATTGTTACAGATCACTGTTAGTGTCAAGGCATCGAAGAAATATGAGCCACAACGAGTCACCGTGGAATTTATGTGATTCATATGAGTCACGGTCAATGATGTGAGCCTCGGGATATTCAAGCTCAAAGAATTGCGAGCTTGTGAGCTTTGGAAAATTGTGTGCCTTATCATGCAGACCATACCATAGAATGCGGGCAGAATGTGGATTCTATAGGTCACTTAGTTCACTGTTCCTATCCTTAAGTCACAAGGATGTTATACGATCTTCCTAATGCCATTAAATATATCAAAAGCAAGATAATGTGACCCACTGTAATAATATCATTGTAATATATTGTGTAGAGTGATCTATGAGCCAAGAGCGAGCCACTGTAAGGTTCAATCCACAAAAATAAACAATGCAAATCATTGTGATGCCATAGAGGATTATAGTAGCCACTGTAAGAGATCAATTGCAGGCTAGAGGATACGTACCATAGGTGCAAGTGCGAACCATCATTATATGAGTGCGAGCCATAGCAAAGTAATGTGACTGTTTTGCGATCTTAATGAAATGCGTGCTACTAGTAAATATGTGAGCCATAAGCCGCTGTAATGCATGTTGAGAAATCTACAGGGCAATGATTAGAGTGGTTTCTCTTTACTTGATAACTGCTTGTGATGTCTTTTTAATTATTGGCTTTATTACTTATTATTATGTTTGGATATCATTAAACAATTACCAAAACAAGAAGAACAAGAACTCAGAATATAGGCTACAAGCTAGGGCCAAATCCTCTCAACTTGAGAGGAAAACCCACAAATCTTCTCTTATAGATTCTTCGATTGATGAATTCCAATACCTTTAGACTGAGACCAATACCCTCCAAGACCAAGATCAACCTCTTCGGATGATGTGCTATCCTTATTCTAGTCAAACTCGGTCAAATCTCTTCCAGTATCACCACTTCGATCTTTTGTTGCAGAATTTCGGCCTCCACTGCAGCCCTGAAATTTTCGGCATTCTTGAAGTTGTTGCTGACACATGTGTGAACCTTGCTTGGCCTTCCAAGGCTTCCTTAGACCTTCGCTTGCCTTTCTCTGAGTTTTGGAACTTGAGGATGACCTCTAGTGACCTTCGCTTGACCTGCTTGCCTTGTTTTCTCCAAGATCGAACTTGTAGATGAAAATCCTAGATCTGCTGCAGAAACCCTAGTCTTCCTTCGCACGTGTGAGAGAGAAATAACCCAAACAAAAGTCCTCTTCGCTGCCTTGTTCTTCCTCCTCCTTCGCTAGAATGAGTGATGTACGTATGTGTCTCAAGGAGGTTGAGCTTCCTCCTATATATAGGTTTTTCAAGGTGGATGCGGCTCTTCCTTTTAGGCCGACTTGCCAAGCTGACTTGGTCTTGGAGGGTATTTTGACGCTTTTAAAAACAAAAATAATTTCTTTACAAGTTACAATGTGCCCGATGGGGTCTTCAACTTATGTCAATGAATCTTTTGACTTCTTGACCTAGGACAAACCCTAGAAGCACTCAATGGGTGCTTGACTTATAAAATAAAAGACCTTGAGCATGAAACCCATGCTCCAATAATAATAATAATAATTTTCTTTCATTTTACAATTTACAGGAATCAAAAGTACATTTCATATCTATGAAGATCGAACCTAGTTACACATTTTTCAACACTCCCTCTTAACTAGGGAGGTATTCATAAATGGTACATGGACATTCTCAATCTGAAGAGATCTCATAAGAAGAGTCAGATTGGTAACCCAACTGTTTAGCATCATATCGGCTAGCATTGTCACATAGCAAGGCCTTGATTAACAACTCTATGTCTCCACAAGATCAAAGCACAATGATGGCGAGACCAATGATTTATAGACACCATCATCATTGTCTCTCAAGGTACATACCCCACCCAGGTGTTCATAGAGGATGACCTTCTGTGGACTATTCTTATCTTGGATAGCTAGTCCTCAAAGAATATCGGTCCATGACTACTCTTATCTTGGATGCCCTACCTCATCCTCAAAGAGTATCGGATGCCAGATGCTTACCCAATCCTCCATTCTATTTTCCCAAGTGAAGACAAGAATGATGTGCCTATCTCTTACTCTGAACTAGGGAGGATACATCAACCGAACCAAGCTTGTCTCTCAAATACACAAGATCCTTATTAGGAAGAGATTTTGTCAATATGTCAGCTACATGTTCATCAATGGAGACATATTATAGCTACAATACACCATCTTGTACTAGCTTCCGAATGTAGTGATACTTTTCATTGATATGCTTTGTCTTTCCATGAAACATTGCGTCTTCAAACAATCATATGCAACTGGTGTTATCACAATGTATAACTGTAGGGTTCATTGATCCTTCAAATATGTCGAATAACAACTTCCTTAACCAAACCGCTTCTATGCTTACTTCACAGGCTGCAATATATTCAACCTCGACACTACTCAAAGCAACTGTATCTTGCTTTCTACTCATCCGTGAGATCATGGAGGATCCCAAACTGAAACATCCTCTTGTAGTGTTCCTTCCATCTTGCTCATTGCATCCCTAGTCAGAATCTGGATATCCCATGAGGTGGACATTATTCCTCCTATTGTATTTCAGGTAGTAGTGGATGGTTCCTTGCAGGTATCTTAGAATATGTTTCGCTGCTACCTAGTGATCATGCTTCGACTCCACTTGGAATTGATTGAGAACATTTACTGCAAAGCATATGTCTCGTCGAGTATTCACCAAGTACATCGGTGAGCCAATAAATTGTCTATACTTTGAAGGATCCACAGGGCTGATTTAGAACACCTTAGTATTTTCTAATTTGGGATCATTGGGGTTGTCATTGATTTGCAATCCATCATGTCAAACCTCTTCAACATCTTGATCTCACACTTTCCTTGACCTAGATAGATCTCATCGTGTCCTTGCCAGACTTCCAGTCCCAAATAGTAGTGCATTAGCCCTAGATCCTTCATGTCAAATTCTGCTGCTAGTTGCTTCTTGCATTCTTCAATTCAACTTTCTACACCTTTCAAGCGAAGATCATCCACATACAGAAGAATGATTATCGGTTCACCCTTCACAACCTTAATATAAAGGTTTTGATCAACAAAACTCTTTGTGAAGCCTAATCTCTGTAGGTATGCATCCATCCTAGCATACCTTGTCCTTGGAGCTTGCTTGAGCCGATATAATGCCTTCTTCAATCTGCAAACATGTGCCTTTTTGCCTTTAACTTCAAATCCCAAAGGTTGTTCTATATAAATTTCCTCATCAATTGTGCCATTTAGAAATGCAACCTTGACATCCATTTGGTGGATGTTCCATCCCATCGATGCTGCCAAAGAGACCAATGAACGTATAGTTGTATACCTTGCTGTTGGAGAAAATGTCTCTTCATAGTTGTATACCTTCTAGTTGAGAGAAACATCTAGCCACAAATCTTGCCTTATACTTGTCAATACTTCCATCTGCTGCGTGTTTGATTTTATAGATCCATTTGGAAGTTACCACAAATTTGTCTTTGGGCCTAGGCACGATCTCCTAAACTCCATTATTCATTATAGATTGATATTCTTCATTCATGGCATTCTTCCATTCTTGATGATTGACAACTTCTTCAAAAGTTGATGGCTCTTCTATTAGTTTTGTCATGTAGGCTGCACACCCAAAATATCGTTTGGGGTTCTTGCTTTCCCTGAATGTGCCTTGAGTTGCTCCATGACCCTCTGCATCAAGTAGTGTAGACTTCAGCTAGTTAGGTCTCTTTCTTGATTCGGGGATTCCATCTACTATAGAACTTAGAGTTGGAAATATTTTGAAATGGAGATGAGAAAATCTTCTATGTCGAAGTTCACATGGATTGATTTCAATGTGAACCAAAACTTGGGCAAGAGGAGATATCAACCTTTAAAGTCTTCCCTCATGAGTACTAATTACTCTAGCATTTTCTATGCTTGAGTTCTTACTCCATACTACAACTTTTCCATCAATGA
This sequence comes from Pinus taeda, assembly GCA_000404065.3. Lineage (NCBI taxonomy): Eukaryota > Viridiplantae > Streptophyta > Pinopsida > Pinales > Pinaceae > Pinus > Pinus taeda. Next base: position 94,037 of record APFE030455073.1, on the reverse strand, counting down.
AAGCCACTCTATCACCTTTATCTTCTAGACTTGAAATGGAAAGTAAATTCTTATGTGAACCTGGAACAAATAGGATGTTGTTGAGATGAATATTACCTCCATTCTCTAGTTCTATTGAGGTTGATACAATTCCTCGCACATGATAGCTCTTATTATCTCCAAGTTCTATAGAGTAAGAAATTTTTCCTTTTGATAGTGTCTTTAGTTGCTTGTGATGACCAATCATATGCCTTGATGCTCCACTGTCGATCACCCAAATGCTTTCATTTTGAAATGTGCTTGTGAGTGTCGAGAAGAGTCCTTCGTTTTTTGTCTCAGTCACTTCCTTCTTTGGAGTAATTAGGAGATTCCATACTTCATTGATGCCTTTCTTAGATGGCTTGTTGCCTTTGAACACTTCCTGAGAAACTTCTTCAATGTAGTAGAGATCTTCGTAATGCCCTCAACCAACCTTAGCTCTGATTCCATGTTGAGAAATCTATAGGGCAATGATTAGAGTGATTTCTCTTTACAAGAATGCAGAATATAGGCTGCAAGCCAGGGCCAAAACCTCTCCACTTGAGAGGAAAACTTGCAAATCTCTTCTCTTCCTTATAGATTCTTCAATTGACGAATTCCAAGACCTTGGCTGAGACCAATACCCTCCAAGATCAAGACCAACCTTTCCAGATGATGTGCTATCCTTGATCCATTCAAACCTAGTCAAATCTCTTCCAGTAGCACCACTTCGATCTTTTGCTGTAGAATTTCAGCTTCCATTGCAGACCTGAAATTTTCGGCCCTCCTGCAGTCGCTGTTGCCACACATGTGAGCCTCACTTGGCCTTCCAAGGCTTCCTTAGACCTTCACTTGCCTTTCTCTGACTTCTAGAGCTTGAGGATGACCTCTGGTGACCTTCGCTTGACCTTCTTGCCTTCTTTTCTCCAAGATCAAACTTGTAGATGAAAATCCTAGATCTGCTGCAGAAACCCTATTCTTCCTTCTCACGTGTGAGAGAGAAATAGCCCAAACAAAAGTCATCTTTGTCCTCTTCCTTCTTCGCTAGAATGAGTGATGTATGTATGTGTCTCAAGGAGGTCGAGCTTCCTCCTATATATAGGATCTTCAAGGTGGACGTGGCTCTTCCTTTTAGACCGACTTGCCAGCTGCCAAGCCGACTTGGTCTTGGAGGGTATTTTGACACTTTTAAAGACAAATAATTTCTTTACAAGTTACAATGTACCCGATGGGGTCTTCAACTTATGACAATGACTCTTTTGACTTCTTGACCTGGGACAAACCCTAGAAGCACTCAATGGGTACTTGACCTATAAAATAAAAGACCTTGAGCATGAAACCCATGCTCCAAAAATAATAATAATAATTTTCTTTCATTTTACAATTTAAAAGAATCAAAAGTACATTTCATATTTATGAAGACCAAACCTAGTTACACATTTTTTAACAATTCACGCCTTAGAGTGAGCTGCACAAAGTGCGAGCTTCTCATTGTAATGCAAGTCCAGGGATGTAATCGAAATATGCAAAGATTCGTCCATCATAATGCACCAAGCTTAGAACTTACTTCATTATAACCAAAAACCAAAAGGCAAGCCTTTCCAGAGATTCGAGACAAGCCACATGCCACTTCATACTTTAATCAAATACTAACTGAGGGATCTTCTAGCCTCATACTTAAATCCTTAGCTCTAATACCATGTTTGAAAATCGTGAGGCCTATAATTTAATTTAGGTTTTCCTTTCCATAGTAATTGCTTGTGAATTTAATTTACTTCTTCGTTAATCTTTATTCTGATTTTTTCATCAAACATTTGCATAACATGAACATGAAGATCGCAGAAATAAAAGAACACAAGATATAGGCTCCAAGCTAGGGCAAAACCCCTCCAAGGGGAAAACCCAAAAAATTCTCTTCTTATAGAAGCAAATCAAATTAGATATCCAAGACCCATAACCACAAAAAACTTCCACCTCTAGATGCCAAGTCAAGCCTTCTTTCTTTCCAGCAGATCCGTCAGCAAGAGACGAACAACAAGAGATGTACCAAGGCAGATCTTCCACAAAGTCTAGCTCAAGAAGAAATCCTTTCTTTCAGACTTTGACCCTCTGCTCTTTCTGCTATATTTCAGACCACAATCCATCAAGTGTGTGTGTCCAAATGAGCTCCATCTTCACTCTATTTACACTGTCCAGAGGGGGTGTGGATAGACATGTCTATTGGGGCAGGGTTGGCTTGACAAGTAGGCTGACTTGGCACCTAGAGGGGTTTTTGACCCAAAATTAGATATCAAAAATTCTTTTTTCTTTTTCTTTACAATCGGTCCAAATCGAACTTTGATTCGTTGACTCCAAACCCTAGAAGCATGAAGAACATGCTTATCTAGAAAAATTATATGTATATATATATATATATATATATATATATATATATATATATATTATATTTCTTTTGCTTTTACATAATGATGCAAATTATGAAAACCGAAACTAGTTACATTGTCCAACAGGGATTCGCCACTTCTTGGTCTAGTAAGATTTCTCTCTCCCATCCAGTATTCCTTCTTGAAGGAGGGTGGGTCATCCATTGGTAGGTACTTTAACCATTTTGTAATCATGTTCTTTCACTTAATGTTATGGGCATACTAATATGGTTCAAGGGGAAAACTGTATGATTGATTGATCTTTGACTTTATTCTTGTTCCCTCACTTAACTTGGGAGGCTAGTCTTCAACTCTAGTCTAGTGAGACCTCCTCTGAGGCCTTAGGATTTAGAAAGGACACTACTAGGAGGCTTCAATTGAAGTAGCATGTCCACGATATTCCATACTTACCACTTTCCCTTATTCCCATTATTCCATCTTCATTCTTAGGGCTAGTGGTCATTGGTCATGAGGATTGGCACCCTTCCATTCTCATCCTTTGTATTTGGGCTGGAAAACTTTGCCTTGGAGGTTGTTGTAGCTAAAAGAAATTTAGAAGCATAAGAAAGCTACATTGAAAGAAAAAGATAAAACGCAAAAGATGGTTGGAACATTTGATTAGTGTGTGGGAAAAAGCCTAGCATGAGCTCTATCTCTCTTATTAGCCATCACCTAGTTCCTCAAGCACATGATGCTTCATCTATAAATGGAACTCTTGTATTGTACCAACTGTGATGAGCGAAGAGTGACTCATAATTAAGGGATATTGAATGTTAAATCTCAAAACAATTAAGCTTGGGTTCTTGACCCATGCACCCAAATCAAAGCAAATCACAAAGAAGTAAAAGGCACACTAGAGGGGTGGAAAAGCAGGCTGAGGAAGGGGGTAACTCATGCCTCCACGCTTTCTTCTTCCTTACATCTATACGCTGAGGATGCTGGACCCCCATTAGTTGGTCATTGGCAATGACACCTTGCCTTGAAGTTATTCCCACTCTGTTGCCACCATTTTCACATGCACATATGGATTGATGGGGTAAGTTGGGACTAAGTCACTGGGTTCGACGAATTTCATTGTTGTAGTTTGAAATTCGCCGTACTCAAAATCAAATCAAATCTGTTTGTTGAAATTCGTTGAAATTTATGGAAAACTTGGAGAGGAACATGAGCACTAACACAAATTTAAAAATAATGATTAAATCATTTAAATTTAATTTTTGTTCAATAGGGTTAGGTGAGGGTTTAAAGTGAAACAAAATTTAGAAACACAACTAAAATCTAGGTTCTAAACTTCTAAGCCCCTGCCCACATTTCACTAACATTTTTTTCTTTTCCGCAACCCTTCTTCATCAATTCCTGAAGCCTCCATTTTAGTCGTGACTCATCAAGTGAGTCCATACACCGAGTGTTGAGAAATCTAGGGTATTTAGATTTAACAATTTCTCTGCTTGATGATTGCTTGTGATGCACTTTTACTTCTTAATCTTATAGTCTGTTCTTCGTTAGCTTATTAATGTGTTCTTTCATCAAGACAATTACCAAAATGCATAAAGTGACACAGTATGTAGGCTTCTCTGGCCAGGGCCAAAACCTCTCATCTCTTGAGAGGAAAACCCGATCAAAATTCTTCTTCTAGATCTTCAATCGATAAGTACCAATGCCATGACACAGATCCTTGACTCTAGTATCCTCTCAAGGACCTTGTCACCAACCTTGATGTTTTGCCTTTTCCTTCCTTTGTCTTTCTTCTTGATCTATAACTGCTCCTTTCCGAATCCTTCTAGAGAAACTCGGTCTCTATCCTTCTCCACCGCACCTCCACAACTTCCTAGAGAATCTCGGTGTCTAGGTCTTCTATAGAGAAACTCGGTCTCTACTTTGATTACCTAGAAGAGTCTTTCCTTTGCTACCCCATAAGATTCCTTCCTTTGCTATCCCAGAAGAAACTTCGTTGCCCTAGAAGAAAATTCGCTGCCCCAAAAGAAACTTCGCTGTCCTAACTTCACACCACCCATAAGAAACTTCGCTGCCCCAGAAGAAAGTCTTCTTTACTGATCCAAGATATCCTTTCTTCGCTGCTCCATAAGAGTCACCTTGTTCTGCCCTTACTTTGTACTTTCTTCCACACCTTCGCTGATCCAAGATATCCTTTCTTCGTTGCTCCATAAGAGTCACCTTTTTTTGCCCTTACTTCGTACTTTCTTCCACACCTTCTTCGCACTTCTCTGCACCCTTCTTCACACTTGTTATAGGCCAAATTCAAATCGAAACTGCTTGCTTGAATGGAGGCCGAGTTGGGTTATATATACACTTTTTCACTGGGTCTTTAGGCCGACTTGAAAACTGAACTTTAGGCTGACTTGATAGCTGAACTTTAGGCCAACTTGTTCTAGCATATTCCATCATCGTTGAAGGCTGACTTGAAGAGGTTAGGTAACAAGTTCTTGGAGGATACTTTTACATAGACAAGATGACCTTTCACAAAGTGTAACATGACTTCATTACATGACAATGGCTCTTACATTTATGACTAGATGACAAATAATTCCTAAATACTCTCAATGGTAGTCTTAACTCAAAAACAAAATCCTTGCTCATGAAACCCATGAAGCAAGTCAATAAAATAATTGCATTTTTCTTATTTACATCCCATTACATAAAATCATATTTACATGTCATTATGAAGACCGAACCTAGTTACACTTTTCAACACTGAGAAGTTGCGATAATGACCAGAATGTTTGCTTTGCTTTGGTTGCATGTCGATGGAAAGCTTGTGCAAAATCATTGCAAACAAACCACCTATTTGTGCTTCCTCGTTTCAGTCATTTTCCTGCATGTAATTTAATCCAATACCTCAGTTTGCGGTTGTGACTTAGTTGAGATCTCAAGGCTACTAGGCTTATGCTACATAGTGTGTAGGTATGCTGTATCAAGCGACGACTGCAGAGACTTAGGTGCACCATGCATAGACTTGAAGTCAGAATCGAAGTTGGAGTTGGAGTCGGAGTCGTAGCTGTACTATAGAATATACATAATATAAACATAACATACAATTATTTATAAACTTATATGCGAATAGGTTATATATTTATAATTACAATTTATATATGGTAATATATTAAATTCTAAAGTTGAGTTATATATATATATATATGGTTTGTTAAACTTAATGGCGAATTTTATCACCTAATTTTTCATTGTCAATTTTTTATCAAACGTCGAGATTGCTGAACTCGAATGCGAACTCAAACTAGGTGACCCTTGGGGGCTGGAAACACCTAATAGGGTTATCCATTTAACCATCCCTAATATAAGCAAGTAACTTGTTCATGGGACTTGATCTAGTTAGACATTTGAAGGTGAGCTTTGTGTGAAGTATTACTATGCCCCCAACATTAGATGTGGTCCACTACGATGCATTTATGGTTATCGTACCTAATGATTGTTGATTTTCTCTTGATCTTGAGAGGGTTTTGTCAGGTGGTTCATCACAACATAGGCATCTTGAAATGATTCGCCTCCTTTCTTAGCAGCATTGTAGAGGCCGTTTTACCCATTCCTATTAGAATAATGCTACTTTAGTGATTAACGTCGTTTCTATTTTCTGTCTTATTAGCAGTTTCTTAGACGAAACTTGCTGTTTCTATTTCTTAGTAGAAAGGTGTTGTTTCTATCTATGTAAATACATTTGTATTATTTATTGAGCGTTATAGCTCATTGTAAATCAATTCAATACATTCATTGATTATGGTATCAGAGCTTAGGTATTTTTCGAAATAATTTTTCACTATTTGAAAAATTTGTACTTCATTTCGAAAACGCTCTCTAGAGTCCGGAATTTTTTTACTGGGTACACTCACTGAGTATTAATTGAGCCACTGCTGTTTTGATTTGACGCTGTTGATCACCCTATGGGGTTGAGATTTTAAATCTTTGGACGTGAATATTGTCATGGTTGTAGATTTTTGTGTAACAAAATCACCGTGCGGATATCCTACTTCTACCAAAGATTTGTTTTAAGAAACCCGGGCTCTCTGCTGTGGATCATTCATTCGATCACTGATCTGCGACTTGATTCCCGCTGCGTTTATTACAGCTCGCCAGCCAAATTTCAAGATCTGCGAACCAAGACCATGGTTTTGGTTGTTTTCTACATACAAACGGAGGTGTTCCCGGATAGCAGTGCTGTTGCCGTTTTTTCTCAGAGAGTGCATGATCTCGTCCAGTTTCTCGTAGAATGACCACTCCATGTGACTCTAATCTCGAAACTCTGCGTTCCGCTTCTACCTTGTAGTGTCTTTTCTCTGCACTACTTCATAGTTTTTGCAGTTGTGGAACCCTTGTCCTGTATGTTAACAAAGGCTACAGGATCTGAACGTTGTGCCGTTTCTTTTCTGAGATGCCCGTTCCGTGATTGATTCCAATAAACACAGCAAAAGACTCCAGAGTTCTAGCAGTAGATAAAGTGACACTGGATGTAGGAGTTTACTCTTATGAATTGAAACACAACTCACTTACAAAATATTTTTAAGGGACAAATTTTCTGTTGTCTGAAGATTATTGTGGAGATATCTGATCTGATGCTGTACTAGAACCGACCAAGGAATTTTTTTCGACCAAGGTATTTTACCTGTTTCATTTGTTGAAATGTTTTTCCAATTACAGATTTGATGTGGGTTTTGTGATATCTCAACTGGGTAATCGTCTGAATTTTCTGGGTGCATCCTTTTCCGTGCCTCGATTTTCGAGTCAGCAAATTTAAATTTTGTTTCCAACACTTATCATATTTTTGTCCGGATTACCCAACATTTGTATTAAAATCCGTGCCAGACTCCTTTGTTATTTTCCGTGTCTTGGGAAACATGTAGATGGCCTCACTAACCAATTTGATGTTGGAAGGCCATCAACGTTTTAATGGCAACAATTATAACATCTGGAAATAGAGAATGTTGACCAGTTTGGAATATAGGCGTCTTGACCAACTCGTTCTGAACAAAGAGCTCCGTCCTGGTACAGCTGGTACTGATCAAGATAAGTTTGATGATCGAAATCGAGAGGTTGTTATGCTTCTCAAACTCTCTATGATTGATGATCAGTTACCGTAGATTCCTTCCAGCAAGACAGTTGCTGAAATCTGGCAACATTTGAAGGAATTGCACGAGACATCCGACAAGAGCAGAGCTTTATTTCTCAAGAATCATTTGTTCTCCATCATGATGGACGAACATATGTCTTTACAGGCACATCTTAACAAGATTAAAGACATTCGAGATCAGCGCGAAGCCATTGGTTGGAGCATGGAGGAAGAAGATATGGTAGTCATCACTTTGAAAAGTCTACCAAAATCTTATGAGCACTTCATAGAAACACTCAACATTACCGCCACTAATGTTGATTTGAATTTTCTGGAGTTATGCACCAAACTCATGCAGCAGGATTGTTGGAAACAACAGTTTGGTAGTGGTGCTTCATCAACGTCCTTAGAGAATGCTTTTGCTGCCAGATATCAATCCTCTCAGTCCTTTCAGCAGAAAGGTTCTTCTCAGCCTTTTGATCTTGCTAGCAAGAAAAATGTGAAGTGTAATTACTGTCACAAGTTCGGCCACATGAAGAAAGATTGCCGACAGAGGATTGCTTCTGAACAGAAGAAATAGGGAGGGCCCCATCAGACAACGAATGTCGCAGAACATTCCGAGTAGACAGAATTTGCCTTTTACGCCTTTATGGCTAAAAGGTCTTTAGATCATGTCTCGTCTTCTGCCTGGTACATTGACTCTGGTGCATCACGCCATTTCTCTCATAGGCGTGACTGGTTTATTGACTTCTCATCTTTCAGTGATTCCGTGGTATTTGGCGGAGGTGAAAAGTACACAGTGGTTGGCAAAGGTACAGTTCAAATCCAGTCTGGTGGATGCACACTCATCTTCCTGAATGTGTACTATGTTCCTGGTATGGAAATTAATCTGCTGTCTGTCAGCCAGATTATGAGGAACTCTCCTTAGCTTGATGTAGTGTACAGTGCGCACAAGTGCTCCATTATCGACAGGGAGACTAGTCTTACGGTTGTTGTTGGCCTAGATGATCATGGTCTATACAGGCTTCTTGACACTGGTGATTCTCCCGAAGTGGCTTTAGCAGCTCGTGTTTCTCCCATCAGCGCTCTGTGGCATCAACGATATGGGCATCTAAACATGTAGTATCTCTCTTAGCTCTCTCGAGAGGGACTTGTGTCAAGGTTACCTGATATTCAGACTTAGCAGTTGGGAGTATGCGGCGCCTGTCAAGCTGGCAAGCAACATCGGTCTTCATTCCAAGATGGAGAATCTTGGTGCGCATCTAAGGTACTCTAGTTAATGCATGCTGATATCTGTGGTCCTATGAATACATCTTCAGTTACTGGTTGCAAATATTTTTTGCTTATTGTAGATGATTCCAGTAGAAAGATGTGGGTGTATTTTCTAAAATATAAATCTGATGTATTTAGTATCTTTCAGAAGTTTAAATCCTTAGTTGAAAAAGAGTCTGGTTGTAATATCATAACTCTTAGGACAGATAACGGGGGGGAATTTTGTTTTTCTGCTTTCTCCAACTTCTATGATACTCATGGCATCAAATGCTAGTTAACTACACCCTACACTCCTCAGCAGAACAGTGTTGTGGAACGCCGCAACCATACGGTTGTTGAAATGGCTCGTTCCATGTTACAACACAGGAGTGTTCCGAACAAATTTTGGGTTGAAGCAGTATTTACTGCTGTCTATCTTCTTAACCGATCACCTACTCACGCTATTAAGGGGAAGACTCCAGAAGAGGTTTGGTCTGGCCATAAGCCTAAGACCAGTGATATCCAAGTATTTGGCTCGGTTGCATATGTTTGGATTCCAGCTGCTAAACGCTCTAATTGGATTCCAAAAGCCAGAAACTCATGATGACATGGTACAGTGATCATCACAAAGCCTATAGGCTGATAGATATAGCCACTGGTCGTCTTAGCTTCAGTCGGGACGTAGTATTTGATGAAGACAAAGGATTCTTTCAGTCTCCTCCTTCTGAGCGGTATTTTGAGGATCAGCCTCACAATGTTCTTCTTCTAGTAGGTCCACCTGATGGGAGGGATGATGCAACATCAGTATTTGATGATGCACTACCTGAGCTTCCTCCAGAAAATAACCATCCTCTTGTTGCTTTTATTGTTCCTGAGCCTTCTCCACCTCCTCCTGATATTGGTTCCTCTACTCTCCGGCCTAAATTGTGGGCTAAAACAATTGGTGATCTTCCGGATAATGAGCTCCTTGAAGGTAGAACTTCTAGACATAAGAGCAAACAACAGTCTACAATGAATTTTGCTCTTATGGCTAACTTGCACAGTACTTTTGAGCCTCAAACCTATTCAGAGGCTAAGGGTACACCTGAGTGGGAATAGGCTATGGAAGCTGAATTCTAGAGTCTTTAGAAGAATCACACTTGGACCCTTTCTGATCTTCCTACAGGAAAAAAGCCCATTAGCTGCAAATGGGTGTCTAAAGTGAAATACAAAGCTGACGGAACCATAGACAAGTATAAAGCTTGCCTTGTTGCTCGAGGGTTCTCACAGAAGGAAGGCATCGACTATGAGGAGACCTTTGCTCCTACAACGAAGATGAGTACCATACGGCTTGTCCTTGCCCTAACAGGTTAGTTCAATTGGAAAGTCCATCAGATGGATGTAAAGAGTGCTTTCCTAAATGGTGACTTACAGGAAGAAGTCTACATGACGCAGCCTCCAGGATTCAAGGTTGCAGGTCAAGAACCAAAAGTGTGTAGATTAGTTAAAGCACTCTATGGTTTGAAACAAGCTCCTCGGGCTTGGTACATGAAAATTGATAAGTAACTAACAGCTCATGGCTTTCAGCGGAGTCCATTTGATGCAAACTTGTATATCAAGCATATTGGTGATGATATTTTGTTTGTGGTTGTCTATGTGGATGACCTTATCATTACTGGCAGTTCAGCACATTTGATCCATGGGATCAAACAAGATTTGTGCAACACCTTTGATATGACAGATTTGGGACTCCGTCATTACTGTTTTGGGGCTGAAGTCTGGCAGACTGAGAACAACATCTTTCTCTCTCAGTCCAAGTATGCCAGAAATCTTGTGGACAGGTTCAAATTGCAGGATTGCAAACCTGCCACGACTCCTATGGAACCAGGGCTCAAACTTTCCGCTCAGTCATCCTCATCTCTTGTGGATGAAACTTTATTCAGGCAATTAGTGGGCAACCTCATCTATCTTACTGCCACTAGACCTGACATTAGTTTTGCATTGAGCTACATTTCCCGCTTCATGTCAGCTCCTAAGGCTGATCATTGGATAGTAGCGAAGCGTGTGCTACGTTATGTGCGTGGCACTCCTGATTATGGACTTCTGTACACTCGAAGTTTCGATCCTATACTCGGTGGTTACACAGATTTTGACTGGGCCGGTTCGGTTGATGACCGTAAATCTACAACTGGGTATGTGTTTAGTCTGGGATCCGGTGCTGTCACATGGACTAGTAAGAAGCAGCAGGTAGTGGCTATTTCCTCAACAGAAGCAGAGTATCAGGGAGCAGTTAAGGCATCTTGTGAGGCAGTTTGTCTTCAATGTTTGCTTGCGGATATGCATGTTTCCCAGGCCGGTCCTACTCCGTTGTTCTGTGATAATCAGGGAGTGCTCAAACTTGCCAAGGATCCAGTCTTCCATGAACGAACAAAGCATGTGGAAAACCATTGTCACTACATTCGACAGCTTGTTGAAGACGGATCCATTCATTTATTGTATGTTCCCCCAACGGACTAGCCAACAGACATCCTCACCAAGCCCCTTGGTCCTGATAAATTTGTAAAATTCAGAGGTTCTCTAGGCGTTGTAAATGGATTGAGCATTAAGGGAGGGTATTATAATAATGCTACTTTAGTGATTAACGCTGTTTCTATTTTCTGTCTTATTAGCAGTTTCTTAGACGAAACTTCTTGTTTCTATTTCTTAGTAGAAACTTGCTGTTTCTATCTATGTAAATACATTTGTATTATTTATTGAGCTTTATAGCTCATTGTAAATCAATTCAATAGATTCATTGATTAATTCCAAAGAGAGGATATGACCTTGTTGATGAGCGTTGCCTATCTAGAGTAAAGCATTGGGCTACTTGATGACCCCACATGGTACTTGACAGTCCAAGGTACCCGTAGATGTTGAAAGTTGAAACATTGAGCCCATGAAGCTTGGTGTTGGAGATATTGCTGATATGCCCAATGGACCTAGGACACCCCTAGGCTGGCCTTGACATTGTTTGATGGGCATTACTTGTTCCAAAGCGTGGATGATGATGGTTATCCTTGTGATGACAAGGGAGGGCTTGCACTTCGCTTTTGAGTCCCAGTGCTCGAGTGAGAAAGTGCCATGTCACCACTCTTCTCTTTAGAGGGAGATGTTGGGCACCATGGAGATGACGTCTTGGTATGGAGGCACTTTGGAGGCATGCCCATGATCTTAGAGCTACATCTTGCAGTATGGACCACTCATTAGCCCACTTGAAACTTGTTTGTAGCATTTAGAGTTCCTTTGGAGGATGGCATCACAGTGGAGGTGTTTTTCACACATGTGTGGGCATTTATGGCATCTTTTGTTATGTTTTTGAGCTAGGAGGTTGGCTTGTAACCTCTATCTTGTGGAACACTTGAAGTAAATTTGTAAACTAGGGTTTGAATCTTTTGTAAAATTGAGGGAGTTAGGTCTCATATCAATATAGACTCCACTCATTTCATTTCATCATCACACATTCTATTCTTTTCCTCTCTAAGAGAGTGTGGTCTAGTCTTTTTCGCTACTATGGGAAGATGTGATCTTTTGGTGATGCAACTTTCTTGAGGATTCAATTTTTGCATGGAGATGTTATTTTGGGATTGAAAGAAGTGCCTATGTGGCGAATTTTTGTAAGTTTAATGCCTTATCATTGATATTGTGCATGTTGAATTTATGAAGTGGGTTTCTATTTGTGCCATGACTAAATGCTTAATCATTGTTGGAATCTTACTACATTACTGCATGTCAAATTATTCTCCTTGAGGCCTATAGGAAACTCTAACTGTGCATTCCCTATATTTAGTTTCTCCCCTCACAAGAATAATAGTTAGAGTTTTAAAAGTGGATTCCCTAGTCATCCTTCCTTACTTATCAAAGTTCTTGCCTTGAAATTTAGCCCAAAAATACTCCATTGAACCCTAGTAGGATAACACACTAATCTTTGGTGTGTTGATCATCCATAAATTTCATTAAAATTTATCTCCTTTCTCGCATTCCTAGATGTCTATGGTTTGCTAGTAGTGTTTCTAGGGCAAATTATGTGTAAAAGTGAGTTTTTTGTGGATATTTGTGGCTCGTGAATTAGGAATTGCGTCCATAAATCACATGAATGCAAAATCTAGCATAGTGCAGGGTAAATTTCCCTCATTTAGGGCTGTTGTCATCTTTCTTTTCACTGTTCATGCATACCTAACAGCCATATATATTATTTCCCTAAACTAACCCTAGTCTCTATTGGAAGGCCTTTGGTTTATTAGTATTTAATATCATTGGAAGGCCTTTTCATTGGTTGCGATATGATATTGTGCACCTTATTATTGCATGTAACTCAAACCCTAATTTATAGCAGCCTTATCTTTATTCTAAGCATAAAGTATTTTAACCCTAGTATAGAACATCTAGGCCTAGGCCTTGCCTTTTAGGCCATATCATAGACCTCTTATTCATCACCATGAGCCATAACATTAGAATATCTTTTAGGTGATATAGGGAAGCCTCTTGTGTGGTTACTTACCACTAAAGAGTAAGAGAAGGGTTGTTGAGGTGACAATGGAAACCTTTTCTCTTGTTGCCATAAGGTTTGGCCCCGCCCAGTGAGGGTTTGCATCGGGTTTGCTAGTTTTTTGCAGCAACATGTCTCATAGCAAGGACGCAGAGTTGAAGCTTACTTTGGCTTTTGATTTATCATTAGTATTCCTTTTATTTTTGTTTTGCATTTTGAAATTCATATCATGCTCCTTTTTTTTATATAGCTGCATCAACCTTGGGCATCTAAGCCCCTTCCTCTCATGGGATTATGAAGCATAAACCTTTTGGTGTACATGTAATAACCAAGTCGAATGAAAGGAAACCATAGAGGGAATAGAGGATTGCATGTTAATTATGGAAGGGACATTGGCACGTTACCCTTATCAAGGCCACCTAGTATTATCCTTCTCCCCAAGATTGGCAGCACTTTGGAAATTGATGATGACCACCAAGGTGAAACAAGGCAAAAAGTATGTATTCCAAGCATCATGATTCATTATTTGATTCAAGTCATGATCCCTACTATACATTAAATGTAAACACTGTGTATGAAGGAATGGACAAATGTACATCGTGTGTTAGTAACCAATGTTTTCAAATAAGTGAGTTGAGCATGATGTAAGTGGCGACATTTGTGGGTTGTTGTTTGTCAGGAATTTTGAATGCCATCATTGAGACCATTGTCTATGACGTGGATCATTGAAGAAAAATCTCTTATAGTTACCCTTAGAAGTGACGGGGTAATAGGGTCCATAAACATTTACTACAATAAAAGCCATTCCATGCTCCATTGAGTGAAATTTAGCTCTAATTCTTGAGGATAGAGTGGCCTGATGAATCAACAACTAGAAATTCTCAATCCTTCCAAATATTTGAGAAATCTTCTTTGATATTTTCACCCTCATCCATAGTCTCTTGAATTAAAATGATATTTGGCTATGGAGGTCAATTTATCTTAAGGAAAGTTTTTTTGAGGCTTACCCAACCCTCATATATTAATGGACATGATTAACATTGGGCAACCATCATTGGGGCTTACCTTGCGCTAAGGGCACCTCTAAGTATAAGTTGTTTCCCAGCGAAAACCTCCCTTATGGATTGATTTTAGGTAATGGGAAGGTGATTTTTTTACCCCTTACAGGCTAACAACTTCTTTTCCTTGAGTCTCTACTGAGACCCCCTTCTACACCTCTTATGGATTCTTGTTGGACTCCTTTTCTAGATCTGAGAGAGTGTCTGCAAGGATCCAACCTAGAGGAGTCCTCATCTATATCCATGCATAAATGCAATTCTGACTCCAAAATAGCAAGATTATTTGGAGGAATTTTAAGTCTAAACTGTTGATTTCATTGATAACATATGTCCTAATAGGCTTCCTTCCCCTATGTTTATACACATTCCTAGCCTTCATTATAGGGGTAGTATTATAATTTTCAAGCATGGGCCATAATTTTGGACGAAGAATAACTCCAAAATTCTCAATTTATTTAAATAGATTGAGGAATAGATGGAATTGCCAGGCACAACCATTGATGGTGCACAAATTGTAGCTCTTGAAGGCACATCACAACTTGTAAAATTAAAGGGCATTTTAGTTCTACCAAAAAATCATTCCACCGCCACCTTTTCAACCACTATAGCCTGAGGATTGGGAGTCCCGTTATAGTCCTTGGGGTTTCTGTCACTAACTAGTTTTGCCTCCCCCCTAGACCGTTAGAAGTTAGGACCATGAAACTTCTTCCTAACCTTCAAAGCCTAATCTCCCTCCAATTTCCTATGCCATTTGTAAATTTGAACTTTCAATAGACACCTATTGGCGAAATGCACATAAAAGTGGCATATCAAATCCATAAATGTATCCCAGTGTAACCTAGATGCAAAGCTTAGTTATGGATACGTATCTCTATCTCTAGTTCCTCAACTAGAGTTTGTGTATGTCAAGCTCAACCTTAATGTGAGCCACTACACAAGAGGTGTCCACCTTAATGATCCATCTCTAAAAATGTTATTAGGTTATTACCAATCTAATCAATGAATGAATTGAATTGATTTTCAATGAGCAATGAAGCTCAATAAATAATACAAATGTATTTACAAAAACAACAAGTTTCTACTAAGAAACAGAAACAACAAGTTTCTAATAAGACACTGCTAATAAGATCACAGGCGATCTTATTCGAATAAAATATATAAATGAGAATTAAACACTAAAATAACATTATTCTAATACCCTCCCTTAATGCTCAATCTATTTACAACACCTATAGACCCTTTGAATTATACAAACTTATTAGGACCAAGGGGCTTGGTGAAGATGTTTACTGGTTGCTCCATTGTGGGAACATACAACAACTGAATGGATCCGTCTTCAACACGCTGTCGAATGTAGTGACAATGGGTTTCCACATGCTTTGTTCGTTGATGGAAGACTGGATTCTTGACGAGTTTGAGCACTCCCTGATTGTCACAGAACAAGGGAATAGGACATGCCTGGGAAACATGCATATCTGCAAGCATACGTCAAAGTCAAACTGCCTCACAAGATGCCTTAATTGCTCCCCGATACTCTGCTTCTGTCGAGGAGAGAGCCACTGCCTGCTGCTTCTTACTAGTCCATGTGACAACACCGGATCCCAGACTAAACACATACCCAGCTGTAGATTTACGGTCATCAACCGAACCTGCCTAGTCGGAATTTGTGTAACCACTGAGTGTAGGATCTGAACTCCGAGTGTACAAAAGTCCATAATCAGGAGTGCCACTCACATAATGCAGCACACGCTTCGCTGTTATCCAATGATCAGCATTAGGAGTTGTCATGAAGCGTGAAATGCAGCTCACTGCAAAACTGATATCAGGTCTAGTGGCAGTAAGGTAGATGAGGCTTCCCACTAATTGCTTGAATAAAGATTTATCCACAAGTGGTGAGGATAACTGAGCTGAAAGTTTGAGCCCTAGTTCCATAGGAGTCGTGGCAGGTTTGTAATCTTGCATTCTGAACCTGTCCACAAGACTTCTGGTATACTTGGACTGAGAGAGAATGATGTTGTTCTCAGTCTGCCAGACTTCAACCCCCAAACAGTAATGAAGAAGTCCCAAATCTGTCATAACAAAAGTGCTGCATAAATCTTGTTTGATCCCATGGATCAAATGTGTTGAACTGCCAGTGATGATAAGGTCATCCACATAGACAACCACAAACAGAATATCATCCCCAATATGTTTGATATACAGGTTTGCATCAGATGGACTCCGCTAAAAGCCATGATCTGTTAGGTACTTATCAATTTTCATGTACCAAGCTCGAGGGGCTTGTTTCAGACCATAGAGTGCTTTGACTAATCTACAAACTTTCTATTCTTGACCGGCAACCTTGAATCCTGGAGGCTGCGTCATGTAGACTTCTTTCCATAAGTCACCATTCAGAAAAGCACTCTTTACATCCATCTGATGGACTTTCCAATTGAACTCCGCTGCTAAGGCAAGGATGAGCCGTATGGCACCCATCTTGGCTGCAGGAGCAAAGGTCTCCTCATAGTCTATGCCTTCCTTTTGTGAGAACCCTCGAGCAACAAGGCGAGCCTTATACTTGTCTAGGGTTCCGTCAGCTTTTTATTTCACTTTATACACCCATTTGCAGCTAATGGGCTTCTTCCCTGCAGGAAGATCAGAAAAGGTCCAAGTGTGATTTTTCTGAAGACTCTAGAATTCAGCTTCCATAGTCTGTTCCCACTCAGGTATACCCTTAGCCTCTGAATAGGTTTGAGGCTCAAAAACACTGTGTAGGTTAGCCATAAGAGCAAAATTTACTGTAGGCTGCTGTTTGCTCTTATTTCTGGAAGTTCTACGTTCAAGGAGTTCATTATCCTGGAGATCACCAATAGTTTTAGCCCACCATTTACGCTAGAGAGTAGAAGAACCAATATCTAGAGTAGGTGGAGGAGGCTCAGGAGCAGCAAGAGGAGGATTATTTTTCGAAGGGAACTCAGGTAGTGCATCATCAAATACTGATGCTGCATCATCCCTCCCATCAAGTGGACCTAATGGAAGAAGAACACTGTGAGGCTGATCCTCAGAACACTACTCAGAAGGAGGGGACTGAAAGAACCCTCTGTCTTCATCAAATACTATGTTTCGACTGAAGATAAGACGATCAATGTCTATATCTATTAGCCTATAGGCCTTGTGATGATCACTGTACCCTGTCATCATGAGTTTCTGGCTTTTGGAATCCAACTTAGAGCGCTTAGCAGCTGGAATCCAAACATATGCAACCGAGCCAAACACTTTGAGGTGACTGATCTTAGGCTTACGACGAGACCAAACCTCTTCTAGAGTCTTCCCATTAATAGCCTGAGTGGGTGATCGTTAAGAAGATAGACAACAGTAAACATTGCTTCAGCCCAAAATTTGTTCGGAACACTCTTGTGTTGTAACATGGAACGAGCCATTTCAACAACCGTACGGTTGCGATGTTCGACAACATTGTTCCGCTGAGGAGTGTAGGGTGTAGTTAACTAGCGTTTGATGCCATGGGTATCACAGAAGTTGGAGAAAGCAGAAGAACAAAGTTCCCACCTGTTATCTGTCCTAAGAGTTATGATATTATAGGCAGACTCTTTTTCAACTAAGGACTTAAACTTCTGAAAGATACCAAATACATCAGATTTATGTTTTAGAAAGTACAGCCACATCTTTCTATTGAAATCATCTACAATAAGCAAAAGATATTTGCAACCAGTAACTGAAGATGTATTCATAGGACCACAAATATCAGCATGAATTAACTGGAGCACCTTAGATGCGCGCCAAGATTCTCCATCCTTGAATGAAGACCGATGTTGCTTGCCAGCTTGACAGGCGCTGCACACTCCCAAATGCTGAGTCTAAATATCAAGTAACCCTGACACAAATCCCTCCCGAGATAGCTGAGAGAGACACTGAATGTTTAGATGCCCACATCCCATATCTCTGATGCCACAGAGTGCTGATGGGAGAAACCCGAGCTGCTAGAGCCACTTCTGGAGAATCACCAGTGTTAAGAAGCTTGTATAGGCCATGATCCTCTAGGCCAACAACAACCGTAAGACGAGTTTCCCTGTCAATAATGGGGCACTTGTGCACACTGAACACCACATCGAGCTGAGGAGAGTTCCTCATAATTTGGTTGACAGACAACAGATTAAGTTCCATACCAGGAACATAGTACACATTCAGGAAGATGAGTGTGCGCCCATCAGACTGGATCTGAATTGTACCTTTGCCAACCACTGTGTACTCCTCACCTCCGCCGAATACCACAGAATCACTGAAAGATGAGAAGTTAGTAAAGCAGTTACGTCTGTGAGAGAAATGATGTGATGCACCAGAGTCAATGTACCAGGCAGAAGACGGGGCATGATCTGAGGACCTCTTAGCCATAAAGGCATAAAAGGCAGATTCCTTCTGCTCGGAATGTTCTGCAACATTCGCTTTCTGATGAGACCCTCCCTACTTCTTCTGTTCAGAAGCAATCCTCTGTCGGCAATCTTTCTTCATGTGGCCGAACTTGTGACAGTAATTACACTGCACATTTTTCTTCTTAACAGGATTAGAAGGCTGAGAAGAACCTTTCTGCTGAAAGGAATGAGAGGATTGATATTTGGCAGCAAAAACATTTTCTGAGGAGGCTGATGAAGCACCACTACCAAACCGCTGTTTCCAATGATCCTGCTACAGGAGTTTGGTGCATAACTCCGGAAAACTTCAGATCAACATTAGTGGAGGTAATGTTGAGTGTTTCTATGAAGTGCTCATAAGGTTTTGTTAGACTTTTCAGAGTGATGACTACCATATCTTCTTCCTCCATGGTCCGACCAATGGCTTCGAGATGATCTTGAATGTCTTTAATCTTGTTAAGATGTTCCTGTAAAGACATACGTTCGTCCATCATGATGGAGAACAACTGATTCTTTAGAAAGAAAGCTCTGCTCTTGTCGGATGTCTTGTGCAATTCTTTCAAATGTTGCTAGATTTCCGCAGCTGTCTTGCCGGAAGGACTCTGTGGTAACTAATCATCAGTCACAGAGAGTTTGAGAAGCATAACAACCTCTCAATTTCGATCATCAAACTCATCTTGATCTGCACTAGGTGTACCAGGACTGAGCTCTTTGCCCAAAACGAGCTGGTCAAGATGCCTATATTAAAAAATGGTCAACATTCTCTGTTTCCAGATGTTATAATTGGTACCATTAAAGCGCTGACTGCCTTCCAACATAGGTTGGTTAGCGAGGCCATCTGCACGATTCCCAAGACACAGAAAACAACAAAGGAGTTCGGCACGAATTTCAATGCAGATGCCGGTTGATCCGGACAAAATCTGACAGGTGCTGGTGCAATATGAAATAGAACCAGAAATCGTTCTGAGAAGCTTAGGCAGGGAGAAACTTGGAGGATAATTGCATGCCCAAAAACTAACGTGTATGCAAAAAATCTATGTTTTCTGAAGAACCAAAAACATATACTGTGAGAGAGATTGATATCGCCCGCAGGAGTCTCTTGACCCTCTCTTGACGTTTCGGGGTGCAGTTGCAACGGGAGCTGCATGTACCAGATGAGCTACGACGACGGGTCGTACACGCTAGGGAACTTCGCAACGAAGACGCTAACCCTCGGGGAGACAACAGTGCCGAACGTGGTCATCGGCTGTGGCCACGATAACGAGGGGCTGTTCGTCAGTGCCTTGGGGCTTCTTGGCCTCGGCAGAGGGGCGTTGTTGTTCCGTTCGCAGTTAACGGACGAAAGCAGTAAAATATTTTCCTACTGTCTCATAGACCGTGACTTTGAATCCTCGAGCACTCTACAGTTTGGACGGGTTGCGGTGCCCAACAGAGCCATGGTAGCGCCGATGCTAAAGAACAACTGCCTCGACACCTTCTACTATGTCTCCCTCTCCGGAATCAGTGTCGGCGACAAGATGTTCTCAATCTCAGATTCTGTCTTCGGCATCGACGCCTCCGGTAAATTTTTTTTACAGACTCCTAGAGAGCAATTTCGAAATGAAGCACGAAATTTTTCAAACAATGAAAAATTATTTCGAAAAAAATACCCGAGCTCGGATACCATAATCGATGAATGAATTGAATTGATTTTCAATGAGCAATGAAGCTCAATAAATAATACAAATGTATTTACAGAAACAACAAGTTTCTACTAAGAAACAAAAACAACAAGTTTCTAATAAGAAACTACTAATAAGATCACAGACGATCTTATCCGAATAAAATACATAAATGAGCATTAAACACTAAAATAGCATTATTCTAATACAATCATTCAAAAGACTTCCACTAACTAGAGCTCTAAGTTTAACCGTGTTAATTTTTGGTGTGTGGTTAGCCTTTTTGACATTGGGTAGAAGCTAGGCCAACATCTCTTCAAGGTTAGGGTTGTACCACAAAACCATCTCATCTCCATAATTTTCTCTACATCTTCAGATCAAAAGTGGAATGCCAACCAACTTCTCACCAACATATGATGCTCCAACTTACACCCTAAAACAAATATCCAGACTTGTTCAATCCAATCAAAGAGGTTCTTCTCAAAGATTTGCCTTTGATAGAACTTGCCTCTCAATACTTTAGTAGTCATCTCAACCACCTAGCTCATGGTCACTGTTATCTCCAGAACTGGCTTAGGTTTCTCGTTTGAAGGTTTTATGCACTTCTGCCCTTTCCTCCCCTCTATGACCCCTCGATTGTGACAACCCATTTCTTCACCTTTCAGAACCTTAGCTCCAACAACTGTACCCTCTTCTCCTTCAACACAAACAGTGACTGCTATCCTTCTTTTCAAAACTTGAGCAAGGCTTGAATGCATATTTCTCACCAACTCCTAATGAAGGATTCTTAGCTAAATAAGACTTAGACACTATTTTATCCTTCTGCTAAGCATTCAATATCTAACTAGAGAAAGTCATAGACTTAGTTATTTCCCTAGCCTCTAACAAGGAATTCACATCACGAAAACCCTCTTATTGCTAGGAAACCAACAGATCTCCAACCTGTCTTTGAACCCATACATTACTGTTTGCACTAAACTACATCCCTTCAGAGACTACTTATTCTTTTGAAAATCACCTCAAGCTGCGATATTAACTTTGACTATGTCCCATAGACAGTTCATTAAACCTCCTAGAAACCTCCTCCACCCGATTGTTATTCACGGTTTTTGGATCTAGACAATAGCCCTCAGGTCCATAATCTTGACAAACCTCATGAACTTCATTAGAGAAGATTTAATGACCTTTGATGGGATCTATCAAGTAGTTGGTCTCATCTAATTCCAACCTTAGCTTCTTGAAAACCCTAAATATCCAAGAATCCTACTCCAACTCTCTTTTTCCTCAAAAGACTTCCTTCTTTTCACAAACACCAGATAATGGCATAATTATAGGCAAATTCAATACAATGCTTTTTTGAATGGTTACTCTTTCTTAAAAATCAGATGTTCTATGCTGTTACAATCACTTAAATCCAAAACTTCTTCATGCTGCAATATAAGTTAAGTAATTGTAGATAGAACATAAACCATATAAACCATATGCACATTAGAAGAGAACCAAGAACTCAATGAGACACAGAGAAGTTAGGTCAATGACCAGGGCAAAATCACAAGGGGAAAACCCAACGAGATTCTTCTTCTATTAGAAATCAATTATTCAGCAGACATACACGTGGAAAAATGTGTAACTAGGTTCGGTCTTCATTAGTATGAAATGTATTCTTGTAAATGTAAAATTAAAAAGAAATTATTATTATTGTTGAAGCATGGGTTTCATGCTCAAGTTATTTTATTTTATAGGTCAAGCACCCATTGAGTGCTTCTAGGGTTTTTCCTAGGTATAAGAGTCACTGTCATATATGGAAGACTTATGGGCACATTGTATATTGTAAATACAACTTTATTTTGTCTTGAAATGTCAAAATACCTCCAAGATCAAGTCGACCTAATGAGCTCTCAAGTCGGTCTACATGAGCCATGTCCACCCTTGAGGAAGCCTATATATATAAGAGGAACTCGTCCTCCACTTGGATCATTCATTCACTCATCTCTTATGCAAAGAAGGCAAAAGAAGGAAGTGCGAAGAAGAGAAGGACGAAGAAGTCGAAGTGTTTGGGTTTCTCTCCATTCTTTTGGAAGTGTGAAGTTAGGGTTTTTGCATTGGGAAAGTTTGAGGTTCGATTTTGGAAGCAAGAGAGAAAGGAAGGCAAACAAAGGTCTCTTAGGGCATCTTACTAGCCCTAGGACTCAAGTCAAGGCAAGCGAGGTCAAGGGGAAGGCAGTTAGAGGGAAATTGAAGTCTCCCAGAGAAGCAACAACAGTTGCAATAGTTACTGGGGAGCATAATCTCGGATCTACTCGGAGGTCGAAGATATTTCAATAGGAGGCCGAGGAAGACTTGATCTTGAAGTGTATTTGTCTGAGTCTAGGTCATGGTATTCGTCAATTGAAAGATTTGAAAGATAAGGAGAGATTTTACGGGTTTTACCCTCAAGAGGAGGGGTTTTGGCCCTGGCTTGCAGCTTATATACTACGCCATTATTCTTACTGTTTTTGGTCGCTGTTTGACATATTGCACATTGTAATAAGAAAAAGCAAAGCTAATAAGTAAAAAGGTAACACAAACATTTATCAAGTTAAGAGAATTAACATATACATTGCCCTACTGAATTCTCAACAATACAGAGTACAATGAGAGAATGAAGAAGTTCACCCAAATCCGAAGAAGATCTTTGATAACAGTAGCTGATGCAAACATTGAATCTCTTTGGCTCTCCAAGATCTGCTCTTGCTCTTCAAGACCCTCTCTCTCTCAACATTCCTCTAGACTCTCCAACTCTCTCTCTCTCTCTCTCTCATGTTCGAATTCTCCTTTCACAAGCACAATTAAGTGTGTCAAGGGAGGATGTGAGACACAAATATATAGGAAGAGCAAGGAGGTCGAATTCATGAGGGATTAACTCCTATGGCTTGAGGAGGAGTTACACATGCCAAAATAGGAGCGTAATTTATGCCATAAAGGAGAGGAGTGTAACTTATGCATTTAGGAGAGAAGTGTAACTTATGTATTAAAGAGGTGTAAGAGGAATATTTTTATGACGAGTCATTGAAGTGTGTAAGAGAGTGTAAGAGGTGCATAAGAATATTAAAGAGAGAGAGGAACGAATCCATTAGGAGCATAATTTAAAAAACCGAAATCGATTACCAGACTGGTCCACCTAATGAACTGGGTTTTGAACTAAAACTGGTCGAATCGGGACTGATCAGGTCTAAACGAACCTGTTTTAAAAAAATACATCAAATAATTAATTTTTAATGAAAAACTATTTTTAAGATTTAAAACCATGTTTCCAAGTCACTAGAGACAAAATATGCAAAGTTTGCTCATTTATATACCATGTAAAGGTGAATATATCAAAATGGCACTGAGTGCCATACATATCATCGACAAAATACATAAGCAATGAGGTTCTAAATGGCCTATAAAGTCCAAAAACTATGCTACAAGCTATGAGGCCATTGGCCTACTACAAGACTACAAGTCTAGACTCTAGAGTCTAGATTCTACACATGATCAATCATCAAATTCATCACCACTACTAGACACATGATGATCATCATCAACAAGAGCTACATAGACATCATCTGAATCAGACTCTGAGGATGCCTTAGCCTCATCTGCAACCTCAGTAGCTTTGCCACCAATAACAATAGAAGTGGACCTAATGGAAGCACGAGTTGGTCGAGCTGCACGACTAGTGTCTTCCATTGGTTGTTTGTCTTTCGTTGATGTGGCTATTGATCTTGGTTCTAACGACGCCACCAAATTTGCTTCATCCCCCGCTAATGCCATGTCAATATCAAAATCAACATCAAACACGGGATCTTCAGTCTCCTCCACCCATTCTGATGTTGGATCAATATCGTCCAACACAATGGGATCTAGATCAGGTGATTTGTTCATCATTTGGTTCCGCCTTGCTCGAAGGTTGTATTGCACGAAGACCAGAGCATTTAATTGTTTTTGTTCCAAACGGTTTCTCTTCTTTGTGTGTATGTGCTAAAAAACAGACGAATTGCGCTCACAACCTGAAGCATTGCAAGTTTCGCTGAGGACTCTAATTGCAAACTTTTGCAATTGAGGACATTGGCCGCCAAATGACTCCCACCAATGTGCTGCAAAGAAAAAGACATTAATTAGTAACTTAGTTCATTTCATTACTTATTTACAAATTACAAGTATTTATAGATAATTTGAATTGTAAACTTGTAAACAATTTAACTTGAAAAGAAAAACAATTTGGAAATTGGAATTGCTTACCTGGTTGATCCACATCTCCTGCCACCTTTGCCAAATTTTTGCCGAAGGTACCAACTGCCATACTGAAAAGTGTAAGTTGTCTATGTATTTCCAACTGGTCTGCATGGTTAGGGACCATGCGCTCCAAGCAATCAATCAATCCAACTCTGACCTCCCCATCCTGCAGATCTCCTAGCCGAGGTTTATAATGATACTCTGGGTTCAAAAAATACCCAGATGCATGTATAGGACGATGGAGTTGATTTTCCATCTTTTATCAATGATGTCCCATATACGACCATATTTAGCTAACCTGTCCTTGCAAACTAGCTTCCTTAGCCTCCTCTTGAAGATGCCAACTCCACTGACAACTCCAAACTATCTCCAAAATAGCTCTAGCACCAACTCCAACTCCAACTCCAACTCCAAGTCACCAAGATGACTACTCTAGCAAAAACTCAACACTCTTCAAGCTCCCAATCAAACTCACAAATACTCCAAATGAGACATGTGAGACAAAATGAGAGGGACAAGGTCCTTTTAAAGGCTAGGAGAGGGTGTTTTTGGAGGGAGAGAACCCTTATTTTCCCTCCAAAACACCCTACAACCTTGGGAAACCGCGCTGCATGGGTCCTCCATGACCTTGGTAGCTAACTGGCTGGTTTAGGACGGAACCGGCCGTTCCGTCCTAAATCGGCCGGTTAGGACCGGTTTTTTCCTTTTTTTTTGGCAAAATGAGGGGTCAAACCGGGTTTTTCTGCCAGTTTAACCCGGTGGGCTAGTGAACCCGCTGGTTTGACTGGTTACCAGTTCAAACCGACCGGTTTTTAAAACAATGGTTAAGAGAGAGAGAGAGAGAGAGTAACACGTGCATTAATAATTTAATTGAGCGGAGTTATATATGACATGATATTGTTCCATGATTGAAAGACTTGAATTTCCTTAATAATAATATAATAATATCATAAAGAGGATAATAGTAATAATAATAATAATATTGATGATTAAGTTAAAAAATTAAACAATTGAGATTGATTAAGGACGAGTTAAGTGATTTTCCTTCATATATATATGATTACAAATTGATGGAAGGTGATTTAATATTTTTGGAAAGTCATGGTTGCAAAGATAGACATGACTTTCTATTTTTAGAAAGTCACTCTAGAAAGGTCAGAAATGGAATTTTATTCAAGGAAATTCATCCCATAGCTTCCAACATTCAACACTCTTTATATGAAACACTTGTGTTAGCAAAATGCAATACTATTATTCGCTGGGAAAAACCATAAATTGCCAGATTATCAGGTCGTATGATTTCTAGTGTCTTATTGTTGAATGTATATATATCCACACACACACACACACACTGTTGACTGGATGGGCGAGCCTGTGCTAGAGAATTGCTTGTGCACATAGTGAAGAATTGTATAATGTCAGGTAAATATCCTAGTCTTACTTTTGAATACATACACACACACACACACTTTTGCCTGGATGGGTGAGTCTCTGCCAGCGAAATGCTTGTGCACTTGGTGGACTCTACTATGTTTGATAAATAAAATCTCCTACAAGCAACTTAAATTTATTTTCTTAGCTTCAGATTGGGTCTAAAGCATAGGCATACTTGGAGAGAATGGGTAGCTTTAATCAAGTGACAGCTACATTTCTTGATGATAATTGAGATGCCGTAAATAAGGATTGACTGATGATTCTAAATTATAACTAGCGAAGCAGATTTTGCATCTTCTCCAACCAACATTCATGCAGTGCAAGTTGTTTTGAATTCTTGAAAATGTTATGCATCCTATGTTTTAAGACTACCTGCGTGCTTATGGCTAAGACCTTATTATTGATTTACTGTTAAGTCTTTGACATGCTAGTTCTGTAATTTTCCTGGCTCCAAAGTTAAACTTATTACCTATTTTCACTGCTGTCTTTTATTTTTTCAAATTTCCTACTCGCAAAATTTTTGTTGCTTGGTTTATTCCTTCAAAATTCTGTGCAAAGAATTGCATAAAATTTTCCAAAGTCTGCAATTGTTTTTACCATTTTTCAGCTACCCTTCCCATATGATTCCTTGCCCAAATTGCAGAGCAAAGAATAACTTCTATCTCCCATGTTCAGAATAGCTTCATTATTTTTTTTCAAACACACATGAATGCTATTTTTAATATGTACATTTCTCTTTAAATAATTATTTTTCTATTTTCAAGATTCATTGCCCGCCTTCATTTTGTAAAATCACAGGGTTTTTATTCTAGGAACCTTCTCTATCATTTTATACATAGTAATTTGATATCTGCTGGTTTTCTAGTGCTGGTACATTGATAAAATTTAAATTTACGTGCATGGATTTTCTGGGAGTACTCAACTAATTTCAATACTGCAATTTGTTAAATGGCAGTTTGCTGTATCAATCAGTTTCATGGCAATTCATCATTTGTTTCCTGTACCCTGATTGATGGTAAAGGATGAAAGCAGCCAAGAATCCATGCATTAGTTTAGTCCTAGCCAATTCAGAATGTGAGGGACATCTGTGAAAAGGAGCTGCAGTTTCGGATACCATGTTTGTGTGGATTTTTTTCAATGGTTAATGCTGTTTTTTTCATCACTCCGATCTGTTTAAACATTAGTAGCAATTGGCTGTTTCAATGACGTTTTTGTTTCCAATAATGGAGGGTGGGAGGTGCTGTCGTCAGACTGTTAGCATGCTTTTTCAGCTGGTTAATTTCAGTGTTCCACGGGGATGCGTCCCCCAGGGTTGGGTGCGCGCACCTCTCGCACCCCATGCACCCGGGACGGGGGGACGTTTGGGGAAATGTTTCCCCACGTCCCCTTTTTGGGGAGACGCGGGGAGACGTAGTGGGGGACGTTTTCCCAGTGTGGGGGATGCGACTCCCCAAAAGGGGGATGCCTGGGAGCCCCCCTCAAAATGGGTTATGCGCCCCCCCTTAAATTTGCTTGTAAACAATGATTTATGACAGGGAAAACATAGTATTGGACCATATTTCCCTACTAACGCTGTGCTATTCATGGTAAAAGTGAGATTCTCCTTTATCTTTCATTTTCATCCTTCTACTTAAATTTTTAACATTACCATGAAATGACTCAGGATGTTTGAGAGTGGTTCTGACCTCATTGGATTTCATATGGAGAAAGCAGAATTTTAGATCTCACTCAAAAGCCAGTAGACTTAACAGTTTTTCAGGAATTCAGGATTCGATAGAGTGCAATGTTTCCATTGCATTTTGTCATGTACAAGGGTATGGAATTGGTATTTAATCAAGAGCACCAAGCTGTCTGTGTACTTTAGAGTGACTTTTAGACTCATCACTCTATTGTTTTTGAGTTTTAATTATATCAATTTACTATTCCAGTCTTTAGATCATTTTTTCAGGAATTCAAGATTCGATGGAGTGCAATGTTTCCATTGCATTTTTTCATGTACAAGGGTATGGATTTAGTATTTAATCAAGAGCACCAAGCCCTCTGTGTACTTTAGAGTGACTTTTAGACTCATAACTCCATTGTTTTTGAGTTTTAGTTATATCAATTTACTATTCCAGTCTTTAGATTTCAGTGTCTATTATAGTCTATTTTGCTTAGTACTAATTAGATTCTAGAATGATAAATGATGAATTTTAATTTTAAATCAATTTAGAATCTAGAATGATGAATGATGAATTTAATTTTTAAATCAATGTAGATTCGAGAATGGTGAATATTGAATACTGAATATGGATCAGAGTATTTCATTATTGAACCTCATGGTTTATGGATGAATCATGTATGTATTAGTAAGGATGATGAGTATGGATCAATGTATTTCATTATTTAATTCAATTATGTATGTATCATTCTATTTATGCTTTCATTATTGAATATGAATTTGAAATATATATATATATATATATATATATATATATATATATTAAAAAGGAAAAAAAATTATATACCCCGATGTCCCCCCGTCCCCCCTCAATTTCCCTAAAATTTGAGGGTACTCCCACACGTCCCCCTTGTGCATCTCCCCGTCCCGGAGACTTGGTGGAACATTGGTTAATTTGTATTCTGGTGGTGAAAATGACTGTTTGCTTTTGGACACGGTAATGGATGGCGTTGGATGAAACAAATGTACTTTGAAGATTGTTTTGATGTCGTTGATTGGGAATACCATTTCATGAGCAACCATGCAATGATCGTCTTGTAAGTAATGTCAAATAAGAACCTTGTGTCCAGATAAATGTTATGACAGGACTATTTCATCTGTGCGCAGCACTCGGCCTTGAATATAGGAAGGTTATTGCTAAGGAATATGTATGCTTGCCATGTTACAGGGATGGCTTTTTGGCCTCTAGAAATCTCCTGGTGCCCTGGTTCACTAGAGCCCATTTGACGTGTCGGTTATGCTTGGTATTGGAGCTGTTTCAATAAGTGATTGGCTTGGATGATTAAAGATTTGTTACTGTCCCTGCTTTAATGATAATTTTCGAGACAGTTGATTTGATTCCTGGGCTATAATTACAGTTGTTTATGTATTCTTGGGAAGGAATTGTATCTTCTTCCCTGCTCGAAAGCAACAGCAGACACCTGGCCTGTTAAGAAGGAAAGCAAGAAACACGGAAAGCTAATATATCTGTCATTACTGTTTCTTGTACTTGAAAAACAATGTTGTTCTGTCAGTTTGAAATCTATGAATCATTTCTGGATAGCCAAGGAGTGCTTTTATGAAAGATATTGCTATGGTGAACTCTAGTTGTCTTGTACACTGGTTTAGACATATTTGATGTCAAAAAGGGTTGGCAGATTCATGTTAATGGATTCTTTTTTGCATCATATTATATGTACATGAGTGCAAGGATAGGTTCAAGTACGAGGATAGATCACCAAAAGATTGGGTATGCAGATGCAAAGTATGCGTAGATCTATGCATACAGGGAGTATTAATGTGGAACAAATTCCCAACGCAAAGACATGTCACTATAATAACAGAGTTTTCAACCTTGCATAGATTAGAACCTTAAAGGTAACCCACAAGGAATGACAGCCAAACCATTAATGATGTTGGTGGCAGAGTGAGGGAGGACGTTACTTTAATCCCGGATGTAAACCCCAAACCTAGTTTCTAGGTTGTCAAAGCTTTTGATGCAAATAATTATTTATAAATCATCTCTCTCACACTACTGGAATGCATCTGGGATTCACAACACGCTCACTTAACACATAATTGGAAGGGGAGTATTCATGTGGAATGAAATCCAAATGCATAGATATGCCATTGTAGGAAGATAGCTTACAACCTCACATAGATAACCCTAAGCCAAAGGTGACAAGAATGCATAATGTAAACATTGCTGACCCTATTAGAGCTAGAATGAGGGAGGATGCTGTCACATTGACCAAAGGTCGTGCAGCCCAAAGCTAGCTTCCAGATTGGCAAATCTTTTGGTGTGGATAATGCCATATAGAACATTTACGTCTCATGTAGGATTATTCACAACACACCCGTCCAACCTTGCACTTAAAAGGGGAATATTAGTTTGGAACAAAATCTCAATATAGAAAAATTGAGGTAGTTTCCAACATCCATGAATGACAACCCTAAGCCAAAGATGGCCCACAATGCTTGACATCAAAGTCATCGATGAAGTTAACATTGGAGTGAGGGGGCGTGGTATCACATTGACCCAAGAACTTGCATTCCTTTGCTGAATTTCAGATTTGTAAACTCTTAGTGTGGGTAATGTCTTATAAATTATCTTCATCATACTGTTATGCATGAGGCATTATTCACAATACACTTGCACAACACAAAACTATAAGGGGAGTCTTAATGTGGAAGAAAATCCCAACATAGAGATATGCCGTTGTAATAAGATATCTTGTAAGTCACATAGACAACCACCCTAAGACAAATATGACCCACAATGCAGGACACCAAAATGACTGATGATAGTGGTACCATAGTAAGGGAGGATGCTATACAATGACCTTGAGACTTGCACTGCAATGCCATATTCTAGATTGGTGCATATAAACCATCTTTGTGTCACAAATGTTATGCATGTGGGATTAGTCACAACACACAACCAAAATACACATAGTTAGAATGGATGTGTTAATATGGAACATAATCACAACATAGGAATATACCATTGTAGTTATATATCTTGCAATATCATATAGAGATTAACCCCAAGGCAAATATGACCCACTAGACATGACACCAACACCACCAACATGTTTAGCATTTCAGTGAGGACAATGTGATCAGATTGACCCTAAACACAACTTTCAAATTCACATGCTTTTAGTGTAGTAAAAACTTATAAACCATATCTTTTGTTTATTTGTTTATTTTTATGCTTTTACTCTCTCTCTATATATATATCAAGGAAACTTGTTGGGCGCTTCCCCTCATTTTAGGGATGGTATCTATGGTAAATCAGATTTGCAAAAACTTGAGGCTTTGTTAACAGTCTCGTGATGATCATGATATTCATCAAATGGATCACAAAGAGCTTCCTGTTACAATGTAGGATTTGAATCTATATGGGCAGAATGACAATTTACATTGCTATTTCTTGTGCTAGACCCACTTGATTTAAACCATCTTGCCCTTACAATTATTTGAAAACTGTAACACACACATTATATAAAAGGAAATTTTCAAATTAAACGAAGTTACTCAAAGATTAAACTTTGTAATTCAATTGTCATATATTCTCCTTTACAAGTAAAACGTTTTAATATAAACAATAGATCAAAGCATCTATAGTAAAAATCATTTTGACCCAAACCTTTGTGATCCAAAATTAATCTTTGGTTCTTTTACGAACCTTAGAACATAATAAAAATCATTTCAACCCAAACCTTTGTGATCTTTGGTTTTTTACGAACCTTAGAACATAATAAAAGTCATTTCAACCCAAACCTTATGTTCCAAAATGACTTATCGATCTTATTTACGAACCTTAGAACATAATAAAAGTCATTTCAACCCAAACCTTATGTTCCAAAATGATTTATCGATCTTAGAGCTTTGTTTACTCTAGTTAATCAACATGTTGCTAATCACCATGGCACTTAGTGTTTTATATACCTTAAACAACCTATGACGTAAAATGTAAAATGTCGCAAACCATGTATGTGTACGTTTTATGATCTTCATTTTTAAAATAATACTATATATGGGTTGGGTTTAGTGGTGGCTGCTTATGAAGATTTTGATTTTTGACCTTTGGCGTAGTTGTTTTTTTTCAAGGATAGAGATGATTGGAAACTGAATTTGGGATGGGATTTCAGATTCCAATAGGATGCCCTCTTGCCTATCTTTCGAGCTTATTATAACGGGCCATATCGCCGGAGACTTGAACCCAGATAGAAAACTATCAATGGTTATGATCTTAAATATTTAAGTAATTGAGGCAATTGTCCTTGAATATGTTGAAGACATGTATACAATGTGTCAAATAGATACATTTGTATTTATGTTTCTATAGACAAGCTTATAACTTTCCATGTAAACATTGTATTTATAATACCCTCCACAACATCACTGGGTAACATCTTGTATAGCCTCGCAAAGAACACCCAATTGAAATATTAAAAAGACTGGAGTGTATAAATAATCTATGGACATAAATAAAAATATGGCCTTAACGACGAGAGCAATTATTTTCGAAAGGGGCATATTTGGTTGATTTATTTGTCTACTTATACTAATGAAGCAATCCTTTTTAGGTTAAGGGCTCTGAAGAAATTTGGGATTTAAAATGCATCTTCATGAAAATTATTAAAATAATAAAAGTATATGTCGTAACCCATTAACGCATTAAGTTAGAAGTGTCATTTAATGAAAAATATTTTATATCGTTTTATTAAATGATGCAAAGTAAATTAGATTAATATAAAATTATGAGATTATAATTCAAAATAATAATAAAAAGTCTACATTTTAACTCACATAACATTGGAATAATTATTGTAAAAACATTGGGTCAATGATTGGTTATGGATTGCCAGGTCCATGACTAGTTATGGATTGCCAGGTCCATGATTGGTTATGGATTATCAGGTCCATGATTGGGTATGGATTCTTGATAAATTCCACAAGAAGATATCTGGATGGGAGCATAGATGTTTATTTTTTTGGGGCAAAGTCACCTTAACTCAATCGGTCTTACAACAACTCGCTGTTTATTGGGCACATTTATTCTGCATCCTTGCTTCCATCATAACGAAGATAAATAGAATTATGGCTAGATTTATTTGGGTTGGATCTAGGATAAACACAAATTCCACCTTACAAAGATGGACATGATCACTAGGACCAAGTCTATGGGGGGTTGGGGTACTTTGAATATCAAACTATTTAGCTGAGCACTTCTCATTAAATCACTATGGAGGGTCTCTTTGGCATAGGATTATGGAGTGATATTACCATAAACAAATACCTTAATGGCATTAAGGTCATTAACTGGATGCGAGAGGGGCTAGTGGGTAAATGCACTGGATCCACCATCTGGAACACTCTCAACAAAGTCAGATTTTGTTTAATCAAAAGGACTTGCTGGATTATGGGCATGGGAAAGGAGATCATCATTGGTCGAGACAATATACTTGGTACATGGATTGATATTTATTACTCAGAGGAACTTGCACGTTGCCTCAATTCTCGAGGATTCTTTTACTATGACCAGGCCATCAGGACTTGGTCGGGCATCACTCCTATTTGGAGGAAGGCAGATGAGATGGGCTTGAGGGGGATATGGCTAGGATCTGGATTAATATTGTTGCAGCATTACGCAATGCAGGGATTTGCAAAGTTCGACACAAAGATTAGATTGGGTGGGAAGGGAAGTTGAAGAAAGGGTCTATCTCAGTATTGGATACATATCTATATATATGCAACATCTTACATAATATTCATAAATGTTGTTGGTTTACAAGATTATGGAAGGTTCATATCCCTAACAAAATTATCTCATACACCTGGCTTGTATGGAAGAACAAGACACTTACTTGGGAGAATTTGAGGAAGAGGGGCATGCTGGGACTAAGAATATGCATATTCTGCAGGCAGGAAGACAATGCACACATTCTATTATCGTTGTACATGTTTGGAAAAAGATCTATGTTTTACTCTCTTTCTCTTACATTGAACATGTATCTATTGAAGCATGCTTGTTATGGTGTACACAAGGTAAACATAGGAGGGCCATTCCACTGGTTACTTTTTAGGAAATCTGGAAAGCAAGAAATAACATCATCTTTGATAATAAACACCGCAATTTCAATTGTATCATTGATAGAATACGCTCATGGATGAAACCACTGCTGCTGTCATATCCTCGACCACCCTCGGTTTCACACAGTACTATTGATCCAAACATTTCCTTGCTGGTTTCTTTGACGGTGCTGAACATGGGGGAGATGCAGATGTGGTGTATGGATATGCATGGATAATAACCTGTAATATCGGATTCACTTGGGTGGGGGTTGTGGTACTATCAAGAAGGCTGAGGCAATGGGACTTTGGGGTCTGATTTGTTTTGCATGCTTTCTAGATATTCATAACTTAAGTATATATGGAGACTCTCGGGCCATCATCAATGATGTGTTGGGAACCTCCACTATAACACACCCCCATCTATAGGGCTAGCTCCGGAACATCATACCTCTACATGGCACACTTCTCGGGGTCACTATTGTTGAAATTGGCAACTAGGGCCAAACTCCCTGTGGATCACCTTATTTATGGCTTCTGATATTTTTTCTTAGATTCCTCTCATCGAGAGGTGTAGGATTGATCTAAAGATCATTCGATTCTGATAAGTATTTATGGAGATATGAATTTATTTTAATTATGGACAAATTGTCAAGGTCAGCCATCAAACTTATGTAGGCTTAGAAGCCCAACAATCATGTCTATTCAACCTCAACGTTTGCATATAAATACAAGGAGCATTCTCCTCATTTGGACAATTTCAATTCACTCATCTTCTCTCTCTCTCTTCCCTAAGTATAAAAGGAGCCTCTCTCTCTCTCTCTCACACGTGTGGTTGAAAGGAAGACATCCTAGGGCAAAGAAGACGCATAAAGATGGACGCTAGGGAAGCAGGTCATCTCTTTGACCAACATTACCAAGCATTGACCTTCCAGAAGTACAGATTGGGTGTGGTTGCCTCTCCTAGGCAGGCCACAATTTTTGGCACGAAAACCGAGGTGACCTGATGTCTGGTTTGACTGGTATTGACTGCCCTAGTTTAGGGCTGCAGTTGACTTCAGAAATATGCAAATTGACTGAACTTTTGGGGCTGTTCAAGGGCTGTTTCTTCAGGCTGTTCGAGGACAAGTTGGCTAGAAATTGATGGAAATAATACTGAGAGGGGGGGGGGGG